>BPLR01002780.1:0-25815 GCA_021605095.1 Caerostris extrusa
AAAAAAAAATTAAATAAATTGACAACAAAATTATAACGAGTAAAAATAAAATGAATATAAATAAAAACTAACTGAATTATATAGAATAAAATTAAAATGAGTATAAATAACGACTAACGAATTATAAAAAGTAAACACAGAAAAGAAAGTATTACTTATGTTAACATTATTATTATATAGAATATATCAATGTGAAATTTTAAATAAGTTATAATATATTTAGTTTTTCTAACAATTATTTTGGATTTCCGGTTTTTTATATAGCCTAGACGTCAAGATATTGAACAAATATTTATTTGATTTTTAAAAACAAGCTTTTTTTTTTGTTAACATACATTTTTAAACTATTTTTGTGGGTTAAAAACTATTTTTTATGTAATATATTATTTATGTTATCATCCTACAAAGCATGAGCTATTTAATCAACATATCTCTTTTTCAACAAGAAAGTTAACAAATTACATTGAGACAAATAAAAATATTTTATTAAAATCTCATTTTCACTTCGCTTAATTTAATTTTGTAATTATTGATATGTTATAAAAATGAATAATGCACTATTAGCGTATATAAATGAGTAAATATTATTAGCATATATTTAATGTTGAGTTTTTATTAATGAATTAATTACAAATCAAGCATATTTAGAAAAAAGAAAAAATAAACTTTTACTTTCGTTATTTACTTGTTTTAGCGTTATTTCAATAATTGTATATGTTCTAATTAAACTATATTAAAATGTTTATGCAGGGCATTCACTTTTCTATTTTGTAAAATGAAATGATTTGCCATAAAAATTGGGTACTAAATGAAAATATAAAGTGTTAAAATGGGCTTAAAGTACATTCTTTAGATTGGCATCATAGCAAAAACTTCGTGATCAATGTTTGGAAAAAAAAAAAAAAAAACATCTTAAAAATGTTTTTTTATTTAAAAAAAAATATTTTAATTCCGTGATTAATTTATTTTAACATTATTTCATTAATTAATTATATTTTAATTAAAATTTTTCTTCAAGCAAAATTCATTTGATATCAATTATTAACCCTACTGATTTTGTCATGCCTTTTAACTACCAAATTTCATTTTCAAAAACTTTACTTATAATATTAAAAATGAAACTTTTATGTTATTTACATATCAAAGAATAAGGATATTCATCAATTTAATAAATTTTCTTTATTTCTTTAAAAGAAAATTAAATCTATAATTTATATTACTAAAATCTTTAGTTTGCTAGTTTAGTTTTTAAATACTATAACAATCAAAATTAAACCAAATGTTGAAAAAAAATATTAAACCTGGTTTTACATGTTCGTGATATAGTATTTACTTTAGCTAAACAAAAACATTTTTAAATTATAAACGATAGTACTTTCCACAACTAAAATTTTAAAACATAAAATTGTATCACTTAAATTTTGTCTTACTTGCATAATATTTTGTATTCAAAAAATAATTAATAACAAACAAAAAGCTTTAAAAGAAAAATGTAAAAAGCTTTAAATTAAGGTAAAAAAGGCTATCTAAAATTTGTAAAAAAAAAAATAGAATAACAAGACTATAAAGACATCCTTGGAAACTTATGAAGGAATTGTAATTGATAAATAAGTATTCAGAAGTATAACAAATTTGAATATATTTCATTACGTTTTAAATTAAAAAAAAATGAAATAAATATTTTCATCCCTACCATTAAGATTTATATGCTTATATATATTCGTTAGAAAACAAATATATAACCATACGTGATCTGTTAACATACTATCATTTGTAAAAGCAAACCTATTTATGAAACTCACGAAACTCACTTCCTTTCTTTTTTTTTAAAACTATTCATAAAATTGTGAAATTTTCTGACCACATTTTCTTTATCAAAGAACTCTATAAATTGCTTTCTGAACTCAAAAGAAAAAAAAAGGATATATTTCTTTTATCCAATAATATCGAATGTTTACTTTAAAAAAAAAAAAAAAAAAATATTTGGCACGTTTTCGACAACCTGACCGGTAATACACTCCACCTAAAATTTGCTTGAGTTTTCAAAAACGCATTTATTCCAAAACTAGTTTTGTTCAATATTTTATCAGAAGTTTCAACATTCAGTACTTATCCAATTTATGACAAAGTATATGAATGAAGTACTTTTCTTGAAGGAAGAAGAAAATCTTATATCGCCAAAGCCTAATAATACTGTTTATGATTATTTTGTTTTTTTTTATACAACATCAATCTCTGGAAAAAAAGAATTTTGAGTTGGCCAATATTTATCAGAAAGTAGAATTACCGAAAGGTAGTGAAAAAAAATATCGATGCAATAAATTCCAGACGCCACGTTTACCAATTGATGAATGGTGTATATTTGTCACTCTTTGATGCAAACTAATAAAAATACTTTTTTGGGATACTCCAATATGTATTTGCAAAGCAACTGTAAACTAAGAAAAAAAAACGTATTTCAACCATCTGGAATTTGTTCAAAGAAAATCTATACTGTAAAATATGATAATAATTTTAGAAAAGTTTTGAAAGTTTGGAGAAAGAAAACTATATAATATTTTATATGTATCGCAATGTGAGAAATATATGTTCATAAACAAGAAATTCAGCCTAGAGTCTGTATGTTCTCTAAAATGATATTATCTTTATTAAAAAAATGTAACAATTAAATTGTAAAACTGATGTGATAGCAACGTAGAATAAATTTTCGTAATTTATGTATATTGCAAAGTAATAAATGTATGTGCCATCTAACTGGCAATCGTATTTAAATTGAATTTGGTAATGGAATTTAAAGTATTACTATCTTAATATAAGAAAAATCAACATCTATTTTATTTTGATGAAATATTTTGAAAATAATCTTACGCGTAACATGTAATGCATTAAATTATTTTACGTATTTATAGAAATTTTCAAGCATTAAATACATTAGTATTTTGTTTCACTTTTCAGTATTCCCATTTATGAAGTTTAATATATTCATTTTCATTTACATTAATTCTGAATTCCGTGAAATACTTTAAGGATTAAAATATCAATACTATGGCATTATATATATTTAGTATCGGCAACTTTTTTTCAATAAAATAGCACATGAAAAGAAATAAGTACAAAATATTAAAGGTTTTATGTTTTAAAAATATAATTAGATAATATTTAAGATATATGAGATATTAATTAATTAATTAAGATAGATTTAAAAATATATAAAAAAGTATATGTAAATTATAAATATATAACAAATAGAAATACAAACATCTGAATCAGTGTGATACAGGGAATTTTAAAAATGTTTGCCAATTTTTTATTATTGGAAGAATTACATATTATAAAAACAGTATCGTAAACTTGAATCTGAGAGCTTTGATAGATGTTTTGTTATTGGAATGTATTATACCTGAAAAAGTCATTCAAATTATACGTAGTTGTAAAAATATGGGCAAATTATTAGTGAGCATTCTCTTAAAATAGAGATATTTATCTTTATGAACTATATTTCAATACATATGACGTGCTTTTAAACAATGCCATTCGTCATATTTATTTGTTCTTCCTCTCAATTGTCAATCACAGCAAATGTATTATCAGAAGAAATTAAAAAGATTAACAAAATATGTTACAACTAATTTTGATTCTAATTTTTGCAAAATAAATCAATGGTAAGTTTTGAATAATTAATAATTTCGTAAATAGGAAAATTCTTCTGAAAGATTTGTCATTTTTATATATTGTAACAATAAATGCTTTGTTGACCTAATTTTTCTAATTGCAACGTTTGAAATTTTACAAATGTTACTTTAATTTAGTTTGCAAAGCCTTTTACACAAATCTTATCATCAATATGCTGATTTTTTCTTGCAGAAAGATCGCAGGACAAATAAAACATAAAATTGTCTGCAGAACGATAGCAAACTACGAAAATACCCCTGCAGTGAGATTCTCCTACGTTCTAAGAAGGATGGGAGTCGGTCCAAAACTTCCGACTCCCGATTCCTGATTTTTTTCGAATTTTATACGTGTACGTTATGAATCTTTACTAATGGATGGAACTTGTGTTTTTATTGAACTCCTATTTCTATAAAAACTTTTTTGCATAACGAAGTATTTTTACAACTTAAAGGTGATACATACACTAACTTAATGTATATTCTTGTACTCTGAATTTACCAACAAAAAACAAATTTATCCTGTATAACACTTCCAGACTAGCTGGTACCAAAATATTATAGAATAGCTTTAGAAGAGCAAAAGGAAATTGTATTTTAAGAACTGAATATGCCTTATTACCAATACATTTGTTTTTATTATTTAACTTTGCAAGGCATTCTAGTGCACAACAGTATAGCACGAGGCCTACATAAGTAAGTAACAAAAACAAATATTGATAAAAATAATAAAAACGTCGAATAAATGATAAAATTAAAAGTACATATGGCATTATAAAATAAAAAAATATGATGAAAGAGAGATAGAGAAGTGATTAAAGACACAACAAACTACAAAATGCGGTAAAAGCAGGCTTCTTATTAACAAATTGACAAAAGCTTAGAGCCTTTTAACATTTAGGAGTGTTATTTCTTTTTCAAAAAAAAATTATCTATTATGTTCAGATCTGGAATAGCTAACTATAATGCTATCCACTTGTACTCCACCCTATATGCAATTGCAAATATCAGTTGAACCTAGTTTAATCTGTTTAAATACAAATTTAAATTGCCATGTCCAGTCATAAATTAAGTGATTCTGAAATTATTAAGAAAGGGTGAGCGCAAGCCTTTGAGGGAAAAGTACTTCTTCGTGATAGAGCAATTGATATATATATATAAATGAATTCCACCGATTATTGACATTCTTTTTGAGTGTTTTTTATTAAAAATAAGTCTTTTGGTATATTAACATGAATGTCTAAGTTCAGTTTGATGGCTTCTTTCTTAGTCAATCAGCTCATTTATTGCAGAATAATACTGTATGATTACGGACATATGCAAAAAAAAAAATGTTTTGTTTTGTTCAGTAAAGGTTTATCGTAACATCCTTCGTTAAACAATATTATATATTTAATAAATATAATATTATTGTATGGTGCAATATTTTTTCAATGAATCTTAAAAAGAAAGCGACTCCGCTTAAATCATGCGAACCATTTTGCTCAGGTCTTATACAAATTTAATAAAATGTCAATAAGCACAGCATATTCTTCACTTATTCTGCATGGATGGCATTTTGAATCATGACCATTTTTTAGAGAATGGGTCAAAAAAATTTTGCTTTTTATTAACTGCAATTTGGTATAACAAATAATTTGAATAGTCTTCAATAAAATTGTTATAGGTAATAATGTTGATTGATTTTCTTTTATATATGTGGTAGAATTAATATTGAAAAGGAAAAGTAGCAGTTATTTACAGATGATATAATGAAACTTTTACGTAAATCTATGTTACTTATAATGTCGATGTCTATGGATTTGAAATCGGGAGGAGCTATAAGCAGAATTAAAACTGATTTTGCGATATCCGCAAATAATTCTCAACATAATGCGTTCTGCGCTCGTAAAAAGTAGTTCAAACTTGTTATTTTTTTAGCAGTGAAAGGCCCCCAAACACTGGAAGCGTAAGAAATAAAAGGAACAATACTCTGTTTATACACAATAGAGTTAAGATTCGATATAATTCTAAAGGATTTGTGAGAAATTCGGTTTTAATCTAAACAGTAATTATCACATTTATTAGAAATAAAAGAAATGTAATTTTTCCATCATAATATTCTGTCTGGAAGAGACATTGATATTTCACTACACTTATAACGGAAAATGGGGTTTGTAATACATAAATTCTTATTTGCTCTTAATAACATAATAGCTTCTATAAGATATTTTAATAAGCCTCAGTGCTGAGAAATTTACTTTGTATTCTGCTAAAGCAATAACTGTTTTTGCTACTGGTAAATATTATAGAAACAGGGCCTGAATGTCCAAGTGGCTAGTGCTCTGGCGCTCGGCTGCACAGGTTTCGGTTCGAGTCCCGGCGGTGCCATGGATGTTCGGAATCCACTTTAAACCGTAGGTCCCGGTCCTAATAGGATCGTAGAGCGTTGCTTGGGCATTGTTACTCCGCGTCCGTGGCTTATCTTCAAGTTACAAGCGCCCCCTGGGTAATGCAAAATGAGTAAGTCTGTGCAGCGCTTGCCTTAAGGTATCCAAGACGTCCATGTCTAAGTGTTTGCCAGCTGCATTAGATAGAAAAAAAAAAATATCATAGAAACATACGACTGAATCGTCGCTTGAATTTAGCTTTTAACATTAATTAATATTATTTTGAAAAATAATAATAGTTAATTTTATAAAAGAATCGGCAGTAGGATTTTCAAACCAACTCTGACTCCTATCACCGACTTCCTTAAAAATATTCGACTCTCGACTCCTTATTTCCCTCTACGAGTCCTCAAATCTGATGTTAAGTGTCAAGTGCGTTGATGAATGAGTTTAACGCTAATTACTGACGCTGCTTTTGCGCAGTTATATTATACAAGCGATATGGTTATCGGGCTTCATATTATGTTTTATCGTGCCCAGCATGTGCCACAACGCACGCGAACACCGCATTGCAACCTCTGATATGTATGAAAATCAATAAAAACTATACAAATACTATTACTATGCAAATAGAATATTAATTTAATACTACTATACAAATACTATTACTATAATTTAATATTACTATACAAATAGAAGAAAAACTATACAAATTTATATGTACAATTGAACATTAAAAAATATAAATCATAAATAAGTTAAAAAAGCGTCATTAAAAATATATAGAGGATACAATTTAGTTATCAAAGGAACTGAAAGAAACTATTTTATTTAAATAATAAGTTAGATAAAATATGAAATGAAATTTTCTCATAACAGTTTATTTTTAATTCTAATTAATTTCTGATTATTTTATTAAGGTGATGAAAGAAATTTTAAAAATTTAAAACAAATATTTGTTATTAATTAAGTATCAATGATGTGTAGTTTGAGATCGTATGGAATGCAATACTTGACTTTGAGTTTCAATCATATTTTAATTCTTTCCAATAATACAATATTGCTTTTTAATTTAAAAGGAAGTTAAATATAACACATATTTGTAATCTAATTACTTTGTTATTTTTAGCATGTTAGCAAAGTATTCTTTTATGAATAAAAAAATTAATTAAATTTCTTTACAGTTAATGAAAATACACATACTTCAACAAATATTTTATGATAAAAACATATTTTTCTCTTTAAACTTACACACATTATTGAAAAAAAAAAAAACGTCATATTTAGAAAGTTAATTATAAAAATAAAATAAAATTTAGTACATAATTTATAAAATTTCTACAATTTTTTTTCTAAAAACCAAAAAATAAAATACAACAAATTATATATTTTTTTTTATTCTTTATTTAAGCTTGCATATAATTAAAGAATTTAAAAATAAATTACAAAAAAAATTACAAAAAATACTTGCATATAATTATTATTATTTTAAATTACAAAAAAAAAATGTAATAATAATTATTAAACGTAACCCTCGAATTATAATTTACCAAAATTCTAGTTTATTAGCATCACAGTACAATAATTTTTCATATTCTGAATTAATAAAATAAAAAGCACACTTTTTTTCCTGCACTATTTTCTTCAAATTCAGTTCAATTAGAATAAAAATTAATTAGCTATTACCTAAAAGGAAGACATCTATGTTTGTCATTTCAATTTTTTTTTGGCCGATGTAACCTTTCCACCGGAACATATACATCCTCCGCACTTAATTTATACTGTCACAAATTATTCGCTTTCGTATTTAAAACAGATGTACAAATTCTTCAGTTCCAGTGAAAAATAAATACAAAACTCGGTTTAGAGAGGACAAAAAAATGCGATAAATTCACAATAATTAGAACTGTTATCTTTGTGTAGAGAATGGAATATTTTATGCAAAAGAAATACTGCAGTGTCACGGTGGATAGCACGCAAATTTCCAACTTCCTTTTAGATTTTTATGCAGTTTTTGTCTTTTCTGAAACATGGTTCTTCCGTTTCTTTAAAGACAAATGGGGGAAAATACTAAAAAAAAAAAAAAAAAATTAAGTAACAAACAAGAAGTAACGAATTCATTTTAAGTTTCTTATTTACGTTGCTTCCTTATTTGTTCTTTTTTCTGTTAATCGAAACATAGCCATTCTGTGTCGTTAATGCATTAAAAGTTTTGAGGAAATTTAATGCTTCCTTTCTTATTTGTAATTCAGATAGAAATGTTTGTTGTATTTCTTTTATTTTTTTTGTCTCAGACCATTTTTATACAAGTTTCGAAATTTTGTTTCCTGTTTGTATAATTTCTTAAGTAAAAGTTGACAGACATCAATTTTTTTTTCCTTTCGATTGATAATATTTTGATTCCCCATCAATTTTAATCCTCATTATAAACCTAAAAAAATAAATATACACTAATTAATGGTGCTTTTTAATATAAAAGTAAACATAAAAAAAGGCAATCACATGTTAACATTAACGTAATGTTACCACATGTTATTATTTATGTACATGTATTTATTTAAGAAATATAAAGTACAAAATGGCATTTTAACATCTAGTCGTATCAATTAATTTTACAAAAATATTGAATACAAATTGTTATTTCATACATAAATTATAGGTTTTATTATGTTTATCTACAAAATTAAAGTAAATATAAAAAAGGCAATCACATACTCACGCCAACGTAATGCCACCACCTATAAGACGACTTCCATATTGACTTAATTGTATGAATATAGAATATAAAATGGAATTTCTAACATATACTCGTATCAATTCATTTCATAAAAATTGTTAAATAAAAATTGCTATTTAATACATAAATTATTAGTCTTACAATGTTTATTAACATATTAAAATAAGTATTCGCCTAAATACTGATCCTTTTTTTTCATACTTTCTGAACTAATATAATGAATATAAATTTTTAAACTGCAAGGTAAAGATATGTTAAGCTTTAATAAGCTTTATAATTTTTACTTTCTTTCTTTAATCATATATTGAACGACAAATTAGTAATTTTTGTCCTTAAAAAGATAACGTCATAACAATTTTTGCTCAAGAATTGTTCTCTTATAAAACATTTGATTTTTAACAAAAATAATTTAATTTAAATAGTAATATTATAATATTAACAAATTTTCATTACATTTTATAACAGCTCGTGATCAGTTTACAAATAAAATAAATATTTTTGTTTATTTAAATTGTACAAATATTATTACAATCTTTACTATGCAAATTAAATTTTAACATTTGTTAATATAAGAAAATCTAAAATGACAAAAATATGTCTTCAATATATAGAATAACTGATATTTACTTTCAGTTTGAATATATATTAAAATATTAAAATGTTATGCCGCATTATAAAAACAACTTTTTCAATTTAAATTAAAAACCTTTAAAGATAAGCCTTGTTTATGTCTTCTAGAACCATTGAGAAAGTCTTCGAATACTGCTTTTAGGTGTTCTACAACTTAAAATGATAAACAGTGCATATAACCAGAACACTCTAATCGAAATATATTTTATACTATTTTCTTTCTTGCGAGTATAATATAGCTTCTTTTTGCATTTTAAGATGTTCTAATGTTCATTTTCTACGAAATTTCTATGATAAACAATCTGAAGAAAATAAATTGTTATTGCAAAATGCATTTGAAAATATAGGAATACAATATTGTCCAACGAATTGTAATCGAAGATTATATTAATAAATAAATAAAACAAATTAAAAACAATAATTAGTATTATAGAGTTATAATACATATCAATCATCTGTAAATTTAACAAAATTTTTCTTAAGTCTTATTTAGTACACGTTAAAACGTAATTAAAATTTATTTGCATATAAATTGCTTTCTCAGTACATAGTTTTAAAAGTTTGATATCCATCGTTTCATATAATTTTTAGTGAGAATTGCATGAAATAATGCATTAAAAAATGTTTTAGAAGAATTAAAAATAATTTATAGATTAGACTCATTAAAATTTAAATAAAAATTCTGTTTAAATTTTATAAATTCACGTTTTTATATTAATTGTTGTTTTCACATAAAAACATTACTTTCATTTTTTTTTTTTTCGATTTTATTGAGCATTTCGTAATTTTAATTAAACAAAAATGTTCTAAATAATTTTAATTAAAATATAATTGTATAGTTTCGAAATTTTTTGGAATCGTCTGATTTATTTATCTCCATGTTTTAATTAATTTATTTATTTTTTAAATTCTCTTGCTGCCAACATTTTATTATTAAAATTGAATATTAAGACATTTGAATTTTTTTATCATTTCAGCTTAATCATATATAGTGATAATATATTCATAAAGCTATAGATGTTTTGCTGCGATTAATAATGAGTCATAATATTTAAACAAAAAACGATTTTCTTATTCAACAATTTTTTTTTTAAAGTAGAAGAATTCAAGGATCGTTAAATCTTCACAGTTTGCCAAAGGAGTTCACCGTATTCAGAATCCTCAAAATTAGAGAAGTATGAGGGATTGTTAAAAGTTGAGATAAATATGTCATTTATTCATTTTTGCAATAGAAATATGCAGCAGTTTTAAATTTTTCAGTGCAATAAAAAATAAATTCCTCATAATAATATTGTTTAGTAAGCGAAAAACGACAAAATAAACTATTTTGTTCTCATTTTTAATTAACTCTTTACATTACAGTTTATATATTGTCAAATCTACATTTAGAATACACCATGAGATGAATAAAAACCGATTTTCTTATTCAACAATATTTTTTTGAAAAGTAGAAGAAAAGGAATACTTCAAGGATCGTTAAGGCTTTATATTTGCCAAAAATGGGTTCACCTTATGGAAAATTCAGAATCCTCTAAATTAGAGATGTAAGGGGGAAAAAAAGTTGTTAAAAGTTGAGATAAATATGTCATTTATACATTTTGCAATAGAAATATACAGTAGTTTTTAAATTTTCAGTTCAATAAAAAAATAAATTCCTCATGATAATATCGTTTAGTAAGCGAAAAACGACAAAATAAACTAGTTTCTACTCATTTTAATTAACTCTTTACATTACATTTTATATATTCTCAAATTTACATTTAGAATCAGCTATGAGACGCAAAAAATGAGAAACAAGAAAAAAAAATTAAATTATTTTGCATATGTTACTTAATTTTATTCTGCATAAGTTGATTTTTTATGAACGGTGATTATTTTAATTGCCTATCAAAAGATGGTTTGCAGCGTTTTAGTACGTATTCCTTTCATATGATATTTGGGAATTTTAATGCTTTTGATGTGAGAACTATTAGAACCCCTTCCGTACAAATTTTAATTAAGCACCTGCAGAAAATTTTAATTACCTCTTTAATTCTCAAGCAGCCATAAGCAAACAGAGAGAGACTGGTGCCAAAAAAAAAAAACCTTAATTGCATTTCATCTTTCTTTAGCTTAATGCGAAATATCAGAAGGGAAAACTTTCGTTTTTTAGTAATTTACGATGGCAACATGATGGCGTGGCTAAATGGGGTAGAGTTCATAAGACCAGATTAGTGTAACACAAAACGACATGCTTCAAAAGAAGTTAAAAAATCTTACTTAAAAAGTCAAACAAAGTGTAAACTGTTATTTAATTGGTTAAATATTTTTTCCCGGTTTGAATTCCACGATAATGTTCCATAACAAAACACGTTCGAATTTAGTTTTGCTTTTCACATTATTCTAGGATTTTTCCTACATTAATGGTAATTTTTCTTCATGATATATTTAATGATTAATTCATCCAGTGCAGAATTCAGTTTAAATGGATTTTTTTTTTTATAAATGAGATATACAGAAAATCTTAATTATGCATAGTACCATTTACGACTTCATATTAAATCATATTATTTAGTAATGTAAATTTTTTTGTTATTTCAATTATATTTCTATTTTTATTAATCTGTATCGATTTTAAAAAATGCTTTTATTCAAATTTATTTAATCGTAAACTTTTAAATGCATAAAACTTATTTTGAATAAAACTTAATGAATAGATATGCGCATAAGAGTTAAAATTACATTATTTACAGATGGAAATTGATGTGAACTTACTTTTAAAATTACTTTAATTGAAATTTATAGTACTCATGAATTTAATTAAATAGATGAATACATACATATATGTTGTGAATATAATAGTTATATGCTGAGGTTTTATTTCTGGTTAGCAAATAAAAATCCTGGTTGACCAATTAATTATTTATTGTATAAATGTACTTTCATTAGTTAGTCGATTTTCTTCCGATGCAATTTAACAGTTTAATAGTTTTATGTATACGAGTATAATAGCTTTTATGCATAGTTAATTGGAGAAAAAAATGTGAATAAATAAAATAAATTTTCCATTTTATGTTCTTTGCAAGCTAATGGGAAATCGAAAGTACCACACAGAAGATTACATTTACATTTAAGATACAGAAGAAGATATATAAGAAGATTTTACATTTTAAGATATTTAATACGTCAGTAGACAAATTGGCTTTACATATATTTAGAAATGCATGTGTATTAATTATTTAATTGGATAATGATTTTTCACAGAAAATATTTTCCATTATATATTATTATATAAAGTAATATTTATATAAATAAATTCTTAAATATTTTTCTAAAAATGAATTGTTAATAAATTATTCTTTTCAAGATATTATTTAAATAAATGAATTCTTAAATATAAGTATTTTTCTGTATTAATATTTATTTTATACATAAAATGAATTTCTAAATGTTCTTTTAAAAATTTGATATGGCTCAATTTTATGGATATTTTCTTAAAAATAAAATTCATTCTATTAAGCATCGAGGTCACCATGTTATTTTAGCTTATATTGCTGTTGCTGTTATCCCAATTCCAAGTAAATGATTTATGTTCATATCATAAATCATCTTCTCTCAGTACGATGCTAAATGTCTGCACATATTCAATTACAATTTTTAAGCTGTGTTTGTGGCTGAAAATTTTGATTCCAGTGAACTCCAAAAAATTGCCATGAATTTTAGAATCTAAATTTTTCTTTTTTTTTTTTTAACCATGGAGTAAAAGTAGCCCGTGCTTTAAAAAAATGGATGTATATTTTTAAATTTTTTTTGATTTGATGATCAATAAAGAATATTTTTCATTTTAGAAATGGCTGTGTTTAAACACTTACATCTATATTATATGTAAGGGAGCACTATAATATATAAATTAATTTTAATAATTTTTAAATGAGATCAGCAATTTAAATAATAATTAAAAAAAAAAAAAAAGAAGATTTATTTAAAAATATAATAAATTAACATTATATAATTAATTTTAGATATCATTATATATAATTATATAAAAACAAGATTAATAATGATTAATTAATGGTTCTAAAAAAGTATAACATAATATTGGAAAAAGGGAGCCTGAATGGCCGAGTGGCTAGCGCTCTGGCGCTCGGTACCGCAGGTTTCGGGTTCGAGTCCCGGCGGTGTCATGGATGTTGTAGTGGTTCGGAATCCACTTTAAACTGTAGGTCCCGGTCGAATATGATCGTAGAGCGTTGCGGGGGCATTGTTACTCCGCGTCCGTGGCTTATATTCAAGTTACACGCGCCCACTGGGTAACGTAAAAGTGAGTAACGTTTGTGCAGAGCTTGCCTTAAGGCATCCAAGACCAAGTGTCTCAGTGTTTGCCATCTGCATTAGAAGAAAAAAATATTAGAAAAAGGAAGCCAGTGCTGCCTCATATATAGCACATTTTTCAAGTCAAGAGGGCTTAAAGCGCACATAAAAAAATATGAGAAAATAAGCTATTAAACTAAGGATTTTCAATTAGATTTTTTACTTTTATTTATGTTGGATATTGCATAAAAAAATTATTCATCTGAGCTCTAAATCCTTGAAAAAGATATACTAATACTTGAGCACCTTAAGTAAATTTAAATAATATATTTTACATTTTGTTTATAAGGTTAACAATTTGTCAATTTTATTAAGTTAAATAATATTACATTAATAGAAATTGCTATAAAACATTTTATTAATATATTTATATTTTATAATTTTTTAAGGCATTTATAATTTAATTTATATTATCTAAAAATAACAAACATCTAAAATAAAAAATTTACAGTTATTTATTTTTAAAAGAAATTATTCAAGCAGCTGAAAATATACAAAACAAATAAGTCAAAATTGTGTTTTATGATTAATCTACTTCAGTGAACATTAATTTTACTTCCGTTTATTGAATGAATCACTGAAATAAAGTTGGAACCCTTCAACTCGACAAACCCTGGTGCCTCTTTGGCTATCGTTTCTATTCCACTACTCCTACCCTTTATTGTAAGTTGAAAATCATCTTCAGATCCAAAATCGAAGAGTGTTTGCTGAGAAGAAGAAGGACTTGAAAAAACACAGCCTGCAACTGCGAAACGGAACAGCGATCAATTTAAAGCAAGAAGTTTGCCTTGAACTGTTCTGTTGGATCTTTTTGTTGACAATACCTCATAGTCAGATTGAAAAGACGGTGCTATTTCTTTTTACTCCTATAATAAAAAAAAACCAGTCAAAAGCGAGAATGAAAGTCCAGCAACAAAATAAAGAAAGTATATATATATATATATATATATATATATAAACTATGGGCTAGTTCCCGGATCTTCAAGAACTGATGTCAAACGCTCCTTGGTGATATCCGATTTTAAATGGAGTTCAATTTTCCTTCACATTTCTTTTCATTTTTTTCTCTCCTTTTACTTTCTTTTCATTTTTTAAAAGGGTATCGATGAATTACATCGATGAAAAAAAGTACTATCTTGTGTGACAGACATGTCTTCTGTACAAAAAAGAAGTGTCAAATGGACATGGGCCTTATCGTGTATTTACTTGTGTAAAGAGTTTCAATGAATGGTTTCTCGATTTCAAAGGAAAGGATTTCTTTTCGATAGAGAATTTGGCATGAAATATAAATTTAAAATTTGAAAAATTAAATATTCAGTATTGGAGGACAGTAAAATAAAAATATTATTACAATATTTTGTTGAGAAATTAATCTGCATTGTATGATTTTCAATAAATGATTTTGGAGGAGATTATTTTTTACAAAGAACAAAAATGGGGGAAAAAAACCGATATCTTTTTACTTATTATTGTACAAAAAAAAAAAGTTTAAAGGAATTCCTTTTTTTTTTTTTTTGGTATAATACTGTGTTCAAAAAATTAAGACCAATTTTCAACTTAAATTTTCCGGGGCTTAAGGAATTTCAATTTTTTTTTTCTTTTTTAGGTTGCTGGCACTGTCTTTGACATCAAAATATTTATTAGTCTTTGAGTTACGCTTACTTTATCGGACTCTAAAACTGATTCCGGTGATTTTTGAACTGTCTGTATTAACTCAGCAAAGAACTTGCATCACATTTTGTTTCCGGAAACGTATAGAATTTTGCAGAAGGCATTATGTGTGCATTCCGATATCGGAAAGAAAGGTTTATAAGTAGCACAAACAGTTCAAGGCACAGAACGCGTTGAAGAAGAAGAGCCCTCTGGTCGACAATCAACCTCAACTGACGAAGCTTACGTCAAAAAAATTAAAGTTTTGATGCTTGAAAACCGTCGGTTTACAATTAAAGACCTTGCTAATGATGTTGGAATTTCAAAAGGATCGGTCAATTCCATTTTGGGCCTCAAACGCTTCAAATTTCGATTGGTACCGAAAAAACTGAATGCGCCAGCTCACACTCCATTGATTCTTCGTAACCTTTTTCGCCAAAAATGAAACCCATACCGTTCCACAACCACCGTATTCACACCGTACGACTTCTAGCTATTCCCTAAATTTAAAAGACCTCTCTGGGGGATACCGTTTTGAATCGATTGAAGAGATTCAACGTGAAACGCCGCGCGCTTTGAAGGCCATCTCTGACGATGACTTTTTAGCATGCATTGAGGATTGGAAAAAAACTTGGCATAAGTGTATTGTGTCCGGAGGGGATTACTTTGAAGGCAATGAAATAATTTTTAAGAATAAATAAAAAGTTTTTGAAAAAAAATAGTCTTGCTTTTTAGGCACAGTAGTAGTATTAAAATTTAGTGCATGAGCAAGTATTTACATGTGAATTTCTGGAAGATCTTGTTTTAAAAGTCAGCCTCCAGAAAATAATTACTGGTAATGTGATACTGAACTTCGTAATCGATACTGGCTTCTGGTCTTCTTGAGTCATGAGCCAATTATTTGTTGAAGAACCAAATAATTTACATATTCTGTTAAACGATATCAAATCATTATAATGAATCGAAAGATAATAATTTAAGTCGTAATTTATTTTCAATTGTTTGAAACTGTCAATAATTTATTATTTTACATATAAAGAGAAAGAGACAGAAAATTCCAATAAAGAAACATTCAATCCCTATATTTTATTTGATATATTAAACTGAATTTCAAGTTATTTTTTGTGAATCAGAAGTGTGCTAAATTTTATGAAAATTCTCTATGTAAATGTGATTATTTGTGATAACTATTTTTTTTTCTAAAATTTATCCATCCAAATTATTAAATACATAATGTTCTGCATTATATCATAAACTACTAGTTGGTAATATTATTAATATAAATAAAATTACTCGCATTGTTGTTATTATGAAAGGGGCGATTTATTATTATTTTAAAAAAGAAATATAGAATCTTATTGATTTCGGTATGATAGCCAAAATTAAAATTAAATAATAACTTTTATTTTATTGTTTGTTTTCATTCAATTAATAAAATAAAAAGTTATTTCCGTTTAACATTTTGGGTAATATCTGTATATTTTGCTGTAGTTTTATCAAATGTGTTTTACTGATAGCAAAATAAAAATCAAAAATATAGAAGTGATGTTTGCCAGCTGAAATACATATTACTAAAGAATGACAGAAAGATAAGAATGATAAAAAGATTGATAACGAAAGCTTTTAGTTTCAGTTGTAATAAATGTAATAAAGTTAAAGTTAATTTTAGTTTTATATAGTTAGTTAATTTTAGTTTTATATAGTTAAAGTTAATTTAGTTTTATATAGTTGAAGTTAATCTTAAGTTTTCTTTAGTTAAAATTAGTTTTTTTTTAGTTTGTTTAATTTATAGTTTCAACTGAAGTAATTTTTTTCATTATAAATTAAAATTAATTTTTGTTGGATTTACTTGATTTATATTTAATTAAAAAATCTATAACTTTCTAATATTTTAAATTTCAAATGAACTTATTTATTTGCAAGTTAAGGTTAAAAACTCTACTTTAAAGAATTAACATTAAATAATTGGTTTTTGCACCTAAAAATGCATCGAAATAAATTCTTACAGTAGTTAGTCAACTCATTTTATTTAACCTTTTGCATTATATAATATCATTAATCCATAATGCTATGTTTTTCATAATCATTATTATCCATGTGATTTTTCGCTATTTGTTATTTTGTGGTTTCAAATATTAATTAATTCAATGTTACTAAAATATATTAGTTATGCTTTTTTTACATTTAGTTTTTAATTTTTATATCTCATTATTATATTTTATTTCGGAGAAATGTCTCTTAGTTTAATTTATTACTTTATAAATCACTTTCTTTACTAAAAACGAAGAACTGTAATATCATTTCAAAATAACTAATTACATATATAATATTCATTAATTATATGCAAATGTATAAGATTTTGAATGGTAATTTATTTGATTATAATAATTAAATTTTCTGAATATATTTTATTTGAAGTTTTATAATGAAATCTTCTGAGTTTCGGAACGCTTTAGTTTTTTCATTATTCAATGTTTAAACAAAGCATGCTTGTGGTCTGATTTACTACTACATTTTATTCCCGTTTTTCCTAATTATAATATTTATTAAAAATTATAACTTGCTGAATACATACAATGTCAATGTCTATATCAATTACACATTTAAATCTCTTTAGTTTTCAAAATATTTTCTTATTATAAATGGGATTAATAATTTTAGAAGGAATTAATATTTTGATTTAATATTTCTTATTAATATTTCTATTTTTTTTTTTTTTTTTAATTTTTTTCTTTAATAGGAATTTTTCTTCCCTGAAATGTGCATAGACATATGCTCCGATGAAGAAAAATGGTTTTATAGTTTCCATTTAATTAGTTCTTATTTAATTTATTTTTATTTATATGTTTTTAAGATTATTATAACACAAATTAAAAATTACACATATGGTTAAATATTAATGTTTTTCTAAGTACTAATTATTTATTAAATGTGTTCCGTATTAGTCCTCAAAATATGTTCAATACAATTTGTATCTTTAAAATTATGGTAAATCAACAGTCATCCAATAAATAGTTTTATATTTGATAGAATGTTTCTTTATCAAGCTTCATAAATTTTGCTTAACATACATCTAAATGCAAGGGCCCTCCTACAAATTAGAATATTATAATAAAAATAAAATATCATATCTTGAAAAATTTATATCTATAAAATTATTATATACTATTTATATCTATATATTATATCTAAATTTTATATCTATTATATATATATATATATATATAAATCGTAGCTTGATGAATATATATATTGTCAATTATGCATTTAAATCTCTTTATTTACAGAACAATTTTCTTATTATAAATGGGATTGAGATCTTTAGAAGCAATTAATATTTCAAATTAATATTTCTTATTAATATTTTTCATTTTTTTCAATAGTTTTTCAATTTTTTCAATTATTTTATTTCTTAAAGAAAACGATTTTATAGATTCCCATTTTGCTATTAATTATCTAACCATTTTTATTTATACTAGTATGTTTTGAAAATTATGATAACACAAGTTAAAATTAATTACACTTATAGCTAAATATTAATGTTGTCTAAGTACCAATTAAATATTGAATGTGTTCCATATCAATCCTCAAAATATGCCCAATGCAATTTGTATTTTGCAAAATTATGGCAAATCAACATCCATCCAATAAATAATTTTATATTTGATGGAATTGTTTCTTTATCAAGCTTCATGAATGTTGGTTAACGTACATCTAAATGCCAGAGCCATCCTACAAATTAGAATAATATAATAAAAATTAAAAATCGTATCTCGAAAAAAATTATATCTATAAAAATCATAGCTTGATGAATATATATATATTGCCAATTACGCATTTAAATTTAAATCTTTCTTTATTTACGTATCTCGAAAAAAATTATATCTATAAAAAATTTTTTATTATAAATGGGATTGAGATCTTTATTTGAACAATTTTTTATTTTCAATTGATTTTTCGATTGTTTTTCAATTTTTCAATTATTTCTGCTCTTGAAGAAAACTTTTATACATATTCCCATTTAGTTAGTAATTATTTAATCCCTTTTATTTATATGTTTAGAGAATTAGGAAAATACAACTTAAAATTAATTACACTTATAGATAAATATTAATGTTCTTTTAAGTACCAATTTTTATTGAATGTGTTCCATACTAATCCTCAAAATATGCACAATACAATTTGTATCTTTAAAATTATGGTAAATCAACATCCATCAATAAATAATTTTATATTTGATGGAATGTTTCTTTATCAAGCTTCATGAATGTTGGTTAAGGTACATCTAAATGCAAGGGCCATCCTACAAATTAGAATTTGTGAAACCGATATTGATCCCTTGACTAGGACGCCATTGCATCCCAGACTGGCAGAGCTGGAGGGTTAACTGTTGCTCTCAGCCGATATCTGCTCATCAAATTAAGCAAATCCGTTCCAAAACTACTGGCTAAGAGGTAAAGGCGCACGCCATATCGGCTTTGGCGAATGCGTTTCTCCGATGAACTTATGCGAAAGAGCAGTGCAGGCATCACGCTATTCCATGGATGTGGCACGCAATTTCCAGTCGCACGCTATCCTATCTAGTTGCCATGCTCGTGAAGAGTAGGCTTTGCCAAATGAGAGTTGACGATTGTGGTTGGTTTCGGGGTTTTTAACTGCATACTTGCATGTTGAGCTCGTAATGTCTCCTGTATGTAATTATGGTGTTTTGAATTAATTATGGCGTGAGAAGAACTCAGCAATGATAATGTGGAAAATCGGATTGGATTTCTGGCGGTTTTTATCAATTCACTCGAATGGAAATGGTTTTGCTGCGGAATCTTAAAGATGCATGCCGTGATTTGAGAGTGTCTGTTATAGTGAATTTTGCGGAAATAATTCAAATTGAAGTTCGGAGAGTTTTTATAGATTTTCTGTTAGTACTTTTGAGCCATATTGGCAAGGTAAAGATTTCTTTAACATATATTTTAATTCACTTTTCTGTTGTTAACCCGATGCATTAATTATGTTATGTCTAAATAAATGTCTAACGTTGATCATTAAAAGTCCAATATCATTTATTTGTAAAATGTTTCATTTTAAGCATTCAACTTCTTTTTTGACATCAGTACTATTTTAAACATAGGTTTATTTTATTTATTTGAATGTTACTTTGTTATCTGATTTAAATTGCCTTGTATTTCCGTGTAAATTTTAGGCAGTTTTATTGTATAGGAAACACAAATATCAATATCGAGAATAATTTAAAAGGTAACGATCCTTATTCACGACTAGGATGAGAGAGAGTGCAAAATTGTGAGAAAGTGTGTATTATTGTAAGCCATTACGTTAGTTCAGTTTTGGATTCTTTGCCAAGTATCAGTTTTAAACACGGGTTTTCTAGTTTTTAAAACAATTTTCAAACCCATCATCTTCAATACAAAAATAATTTTTAAAATATTGACCAAATACTTCAAAATTATTCATTTACCAAATAATTGTAATATATGTAATTTATGATTTATATCCTGTTGCATTATGGTGGTGATATGAAATTATCAGAAGCTGTTAATATATGCTCTTTTAATAATATACATTACAATAATTACAAATCAAATTCGTATTACTTTAGAATTAAATGTATTACGCTACAATACCGCTAATATGATACGGCGAAATTAATGATTTGAAATTTTAATACTGTTTGAAACCGAATTCAAATAAGTAAAAGTTTCAAATGTGTTTAAGTGTTTCCATAAAAGTATCCGAAGGATTAAGAACAAATGAAATAAACATCATTTATGAGAATCATTAAATTAAAAATGTTTGATCACAATAATACAAAACGATGTAAGCTGCCAGCAGTCAATCGCTATAGTATCGAAACATTTGAGAGCAGTTAAAATGTAAAATATCACAGCAAAAAAACATCCGAAAACAAATTTCTGATCATTAATTAATTCCTTTTATCTTTAATATCAAAAATTGAGTTTTACATAATTATTTGTAAGTAAAGCAATCTTCTCTTTTCCTATTATTTATGCTGCCTAGAAGCTGTATATCAAAATATTTAACACAGATTATATCAGAATGATAGAAATTCAAAACACAAAATTTCTGTCTCTTTGAATAATAAAATGTTGACAGCTTTAAAAAAAAACCCTGATCGAAAATACAACTACTGCTTATAAGCAACGATCGAAATCCCTAATGCCGTAAACATAAGCACATATATATAGATGAACATGATTTAGAAGCACAGGAACAATTTCAGTGTTCAGACGTCACTGAATTTTGCGGTGTTTTTATTGCAAAGATACGTTAAAGTTAAAAAGAGAAAAATTAAAATAGGTAACTATCAATGTTTGTATAATGAAATAAGGTGGTGAGTGGTAGATGAATAAGTTGGGTTGTCTCAAATGTATATGACTATGTATTTTAACATAACACTTAGTGTCTTGCCCGAGTTAATAAAAAACAGTATAAAGAGACTGAATTAATCGAAAAAAAATTCTGGGAAAGATAGTTTTAAGATCCGCAACTGTCAATAAATATAGACATTTGCAACACAGCAACTTACTGAAATTACAACAAAGAGTAATTGGAGTGCATCGTTTATCATTCCTAGTGGGCTTCAGGCGGCCGCAGAAGGTCGAGTTCCCAGAATTACCGTTCCGTAAAAGCTAGTACATCAGTATTGCCCCGCTTGCGCTACTAGTTACGCCACGCTAACTTCTGTGGATAGTACCCATTGATTATAATCCATGAATCCCAAATCATGGAGAAAATTGACTTTGCACCAGAGAGGACCCATTCTAGTTTTTGTTAAATTCCTGGTTAAACCTAACCACTTTTCTATGCCTTAAGTTCTTTTTGACGAATCCACTAATCTGTCCACCAATATCAGAGAAAAGTTTGCAATGGAGAACTGATTTGTTGGTAAGGACAGATATCAGGTTTAATGGTCATAATTTCATTCCTTTGTCATATACTCTTTTTGATGCTGTGAAGTACAGATATGGAATAATGGAGTTCAATGGTCATCTGGAGAGCCCTTGATTTAATTTTATGATTGACAACACGCATACACATAAAAAGCTCATTTGGTGAACAAATCTGTTGAAACGTGGTTATTCAGCGAATGAATTAGGCATTCCGATGTTTAGACATAAAGGCTATAAAGCACGTATATAGGAAATCTTGATAGGGCATTTGAACCTCACCTTCGGACATTATTAAACTCTTCAAACACAGAAAACAGTATTGCAGTGAGACGAATAGTATCAACCTACACACAGATTCATCCCTAAATGTTTATTGGTAATTTTTAATTTAAAAAAGGCAACATACCCTTTATTAATTCATTTTTTTTTCCTTGATATAAAAGCTTTGTTGACTTAAAAGTCTTATACATAGTGAACCCCAACACAAAAGTATATAGCTATTTAATTTAATTGTGTTAAATTAGTATATGTTTCTTAATTTAATCTAAAAAGTATACCCAGATTTCTTTAGAAAAACATACAAAAATCAAAAATTTCTTTATTTTGATTATCAGTGTGATTAATACCTGACTTGCAGTTTTCTTGTAATAGATTCAATATTTATTGATTAGAATTTCATTGAATTATATGAGGTCTATTAATTGCCTTTTACATTACTTTAGGACTGCTATCGTCATGCCAAGGCTTACCACTTGATCAACCAAATGCTATTTTATTTCTTGAAATAAATGATAGATGTATATTTATGCTGCTGATAATTTAGTTTAAGCTACAATTGTTATAGACTAGATATTATATTAAATAATTAAAAATGTGAAGATGATGTTTCATCTAATGTATTCTAAATATTAAAATACATAGCATATATTATGTGAGAGATATATATCTTATAAGAGAGAATTATGTAGTATTTTTATTATTTTATCTTTACACGTAAATATTCACAGATATCGAAATGTTAGCAATGAAACAAAAAAATATATTCTTAACCTATATTCTTTTATATTCATGAATAATAAATAGCTATTATGTAACTTATTTAATATAAAAAAAGAAAAGTGTCGAAAGCATGCATTTATTATTATTTGTACAGACCATTTACAGCAAGAACGAACGTAATAGAGGAAAATCCATACTACAGTAATTTTGTTTTCATTTCTCAAAATACAAATTCCCCATATATTTAATTACATATGAAAATTCAAATACATATACATATAATACATAAAAATGCGTATAATACATATAAAAATTATACATATTTTTGTTATAAAATCAAAAAGCCTTATCAATAATTATTAAAAATCTTGCCATAATCTTTGATGAGAAAATTATTTTATAATAATGAAAATTTTGCGGTTATTAATAAAATACAATATCAGATTTGTTTTGAAAATATCAAATTATATATTAATTTTTGCAAGTATTTAATAAAAAAAAATATTTAAGATATGATACGTTCAAATTTGAAATATTTACTAACATATAGACTTTTGATCAAAAATAAATAAATAAAAAAAAAACTGTTATGTTTGCCCACATTTCCAATTGAAAGCAAAAAATAAGTTGGAACCCATCCAATGTATCTGAAACAAGTTTGGTTTATCATAAAAACTCGTTTAAAAAAAAAAAACATTTTAAAAAGAACTAAAGATATTAGCAAAATATTGTGAAATACTACTCATTTTTTTAAATTAAAAAAATAGTAAATTTATGAAGCGAAAAAAAAAAGGGTTTTCTGTAAAGAAAATCGCTTCTACCTTTGTAATTTGGTAATGAAAGCATTTATTATTACTATGTTAATTACAAATCTAATTATAAGCTGTACAAAATTAATGTATCGATAGTATTTTTAATATTTTAACCAATTAGTTAAAAATATTTAAAAAGTTATTTATAAGCCATATAATTTTTGCCATTATCTTTCGTTCGATATTTTTCAATGTCAATTCCGGCACTATTAAAATTAATTTCTATTTCTTTAAGATAATAATATTCCCCAATATTATCATAAAATAAGCCATTCATTTACATAATAATTTTATACAAATCAATCTTGTTTATGAAAAAGAAAACGAAGTCACATAATAGCTGGCTCAACATTCGGGTTCTGGACATAAAAAGTCGCTCTTTTGCATAATACTTTTATGCAAAGTATACAAATGAATCTCATTTATGAAAAAATCATACATAATATTTATTATTAAAACGGGTGTAAACCGTAAATTGCACTGAAAAGACTATATGCCCAATTAGACAGAAGGTGTAGATGGCACAATATTCGAGTTGGACAATTATGTTAATTGTTTCCCATTTCTTTAAGATAGTAATATTTAAATATTTTCTGGACATAAAATAAGTCGTTCCTTTGCAAAATACTTTTATGCAAACTAAACAAATCAATCTCATTTATGAAAAAAATCATTCATAATATTTATTATAAAACGGTGTAAACCGTAAATTGCACGAAAAGACTATATGCCCAATTAGACAGAAGGTGTAGATGGCACAATATTCGAGTTGGACAATTATGTTAATTGTTTCCCATTTCTTTAAGATAGTAATATTTAAATATTTTCTGGACATAAAATAAGTCGTTCCTTTTGCAAAATACTTTTATGCAAACTAAGCAAATCAATCTCATTTATGAAAAAAAAAAAATCATTCATAATATTTATTATAAAACGGTGTAAAACCGTAGTAAATTGCACTAAAAGACTATATGCCCAATTAGACAGAAGGTGTAGATGGCACAATATTCGAGTTGGACAATTATGTTAATTGTTTCCCATTTCTTTAAGATAGTAATATTTAAATATTTTCTGGACATAAATAAGTCGTTCCTTTGCAAAATACTTTTATGCAAACTAAGCAAATCAATCTCATTTATGAAAAAAAAAAAAAAATCATTCATAATATTTATTATAAAACGGTGTAAACCGTAAATTGCACTGAAAAGACTATATGCCCAATTAGACAGAAGGTGTAGATGGCACAATATTCGAGTTGAACAATTATGTTAATTGTTTCCATTTCTTTAAGATAGTAATATTTAAATATTTTCTGGACATAAAATAAGTCGTTCCTTTGCAAAATACTTTTATGCAAATAAGCAAATCAATCTCATTTATGAAAAAAAAATCATTCATAATATTTATCATAAAAAGTGTATACCACGGAATGCACTGAAAAAGACTGTTTGTCCAATTAGACATGAAGGTGTAGATGACACAGCATTCTAGTTGGACAACTATGTTCATTATTCTTATTAAAATAATAATAATTAAAATATTTTTGGCCAGAAAATAAACCATACCTTTTACATAATACTTTATGCAAAGTATGCAAATCAGTCTCATTTATGAAAAAAATATATCATACATATTTAACATACAACAGTAAAGGTAGAATACTGAAAAGACTATTTG
>BPLR01002781.1:0-78837 GCA_021605095.1 Caerostris extrusa
TCAGCAAATTTTTCAACGTTCTCGAGGGTACAACGTCTTTGTGCATCTCTTCCTGGATGCTTTCAACACCAGATGCTTGAAAAGTTCTTTTTCCACATTTTTCGCATACCGACCTATTGATTTCAGGCAAGTCCAGTTTCTTTTTGGGCCTCTTTTTTTCTTCGGGATGATCTTTGTTTTCGGATGCAGCAGTTTCTTTCTGCTCTGCGTCTTTTTTTCTCGTTTTCCTTCTTCTGACGCCTCTGGGAATTTTCATTGAATTGCATGACAACATCGAAACCAAAGCTCTCCAAAAGATGGCGATGAAATATTAGAGGTTTGGGTCTCAGGAATGGAAATCTATTTTTGAACATCTGTTGTCCTGGAGTTGGACTTCGAGTGCTAGAATGATTGGCTTGCAGGTCCGGTACTCCACAAAGTTATTCTAGGTTGCTTCTCAGGACCATCTTCTCTATCAGTTTGCTGCTTTGGCTGAGGTTGGGGTGTCGGCAGCATTGGTGATTGCGTGTTAGTAGAAGCCGCATTTAAAAGGAGGCAATGGACTTTGAGCATAGATACAATACAACTGTTGATGTTGGATTAGAGCCTCTTGTGATGAACTCATTGAGCCACAACGAGAGCACTGAAACGGAGGAGCTTGACTTGTCATCATAGAAGGTTGCATTAAATTCAAAGCTTGTTGCATTATATTGTTATGATCAGGATGTAAAGGAAATGAAAACTGAGGAGAGGAGGTCACTGGTGTGATGATCGAAGACGATGTTGCAGATGTTTGTGAAACAGGAGTTTCCAGAAGTCTTCAATGTTTGAGAAGTGGTGGTTGGTAAATTATTAGAAGAGTTCTCTGATGGCGTAGTGATGCTTTCAGAGGTTTTGGTCTGAGCGATTTCAGATGAAGGATTTGAATCTGGTCGTTCGACAAGAGATGAAGTCAAATCTAATTCACCCGATAAGACAAGTTCTTGTATTCTTGTAGCTTTAGATTGATGAAGAACCGATCGAACATGAATATCTAAAGTTGATGCCTGACTATATGATACTTTACACAAATTGCATTTGTAAGGTTTCTTTTCACTTTCTCCTGCACTGACGTTTGTGTTGTGAGGTTTGTTGCACTCGTCGTTAAAACGTTAGAGCTGGAAGTAGTGACAACAGATGGAGAAGATGGTGAAGCTACACTAGTACTTGAAACAGGAGTGGAAGCAGTCGAATTAGGAGCATTGTTTTCTTTCATGCTAAGTTTTAATTTATGGAGGTGGGAAACAGAATTGTAGTGGACTAGAAGTATGTTCTTTTGAGTGAATGATTCCTTACAAACTTCACATTTAAATGGTCTGTTGGGATCCAAATATTTTTCCATTGGATAACTCACATTTTTCGCCCCTTCCTATGTAAGAGCGTTTTATTATGACTGGTAAGATAGCTTTGTCTAGTAAAAGCAACTCTTTTACACCTGTGGCATTTATACTTCCGATTGGGATCAGTATAACTATCTTCTCAGCAATAGCTTTGGCTGTCTTAATATAATCTTCCAGAACTTGCTGTTCTTTATTTTCACTGCATTCCTCCATAGGTTCTTCAATGTTATCAGAATCATCAGGGAAAACTCATTTCATCAGAATTTTCATCCTCCATATCTTCCTATTGGTTTCTTTTTTTCAGCAGTTCTGTAGTATGGGGGATCTAGAATACCACCAGTGGCGCTGCCATTGCCAGTAAGTAAGGGATTACCATTAAACTGGCGCGGTATTGTTCTAATTGCTCTTTAGTCATATCCGCATGAGACATTTCAACATGTTTCTGCAAAGCCACAACAGTTCTAAAAGATTTTCCGCAAAGGACGCATTTGGTAGCAGCACGTATAACATGGTACTGCATGTGCAGTTTCAGTTTTTCAGATGTTTTGAAAGCTAAACTGCACTGGGTGCATCTGAATTTATACACATGCCTTTCAGAGACAGGAATATTGAACTTCAGAGCATGCATCTCCTTGTAGTGAAACTGAGCAGCTGTCATTGTGGCAAAATAAAGACCACAGCCTTTTTTCCAGCAAAAGAAACCATTACCTTTAGGTGTGCTTTTGTATTCTAGATGACCCATCTCATGTTGGTGACAGAAAAGATCTTCTACCTGGATGAAAACGCGACCACACGCAGCGCAAGTGAAATCGTCATCATCTTTTGCCATCACTGCTGTCGCTTCGACAATCTAATTCCACAACTTCTTGTTTCACGTCCATCTGATCATCCAGATCGTTAGTCGTTGCTGAAATGCTGAGATCAGTGGCAGTGCTTGGACCGTTGGTCACTGTCTTCTGTTGATGAACAGTTTCAGGATTCTCTGCTTTTATTTCATTTTTAATCTGCTGCTGTTGTTGTTTTCTCATTTTGTTTGGATGTTTCCATTTCTGCCATCCATTCCGTCTTGTCCACCAATGCTAAAAGACGCTTCACTCCTTCTTTGTTGACATGGTGAGTGTCTATCAAATGGTTTTCCAAGACATCCCAATCCCTGAAGCCGTCCTGACACAGTGGACAAGCCAAAGTCGAAGGCTTCTGAGAATGTTGAGAGACAACATGCATCTGAATATGAACTTCACTGCTGCTGGTGTAGTTGCAGAAAGGACAAGTATGCACAGATGCTTCAGTATTTCCGTTTTCAGAGTTAGCGCTCCTATCAAGTAAGGCTTGTTTCAGCATGGAGGAATCAGAATTTTTAGAATTGTTTTTATGATGATCATCGTTTGCAGCTTTAGACTCTGAGACGTTATCTCTGTTGTTAGTATCTGTAAGAAATAAATAATTTTTTTTTAAAAAAAGTACAATGAAAGTATCTCTGTTGCTAGTATTTGAAATAAATAAATATTAAAAAAAAAAAAAAAAGTACAATAAAGAATATATCATTTGAATAGTTTTATATTTAGAATGGAATTCAAATAACTTTCAAAAAAATAAATATAGAAATAATATCTATTGTCAAAGATCTAAGTAAATCCAAATAATATTTTCTTTTTAATTTTCATAAACTGTTTAGTTTAATGAGATCTAAAAAAGAAGGGGTTATACAATTATATTATTAGCTATACTCTTATATTACAATTAAACAAAGAGGGGACTACACATTATATAACTCATCATTAGAATCCTTAATGATGAACTGTTTTAAAATAATGGTTATTGCTATATTGGAAAATTAATGAAATATTTAAGTAAAAGTAATTCCAATGATTAATGTCCAAATAAATATAAAATTTAATGTTTTAATGAGAGCTAAAAAAGAACGGATATACGAAAGAAGCTAAAAAGAAGGGATATACAATTATATTATCAGAGTCCTTAATTATGAGCTGTTTTTAAAATAAATGATTATTGCTATATTGGAAAATTAATGAAATAATTAAGTATATGTAATTCAATGATTAAATGACCAAATAAATATTATATAATTGCAGCAGGTTAAATGATTAAGGAAGAAACGAAAGAATTATTAAGACAGTTCGCACGCATTTCACCTCCCCAACTCTCTAACACACACTGGTTACCTGCTTTTGAAAACACAAGACTAAATGCCTCTCAAACACAAATTGCCAACATCACACAGCGGGAACTAAATTATGTTGGGTACATGCATCTTCAGGTATCGATTCGCCTTCATTTGCACATGAATCGCATTAAAAGCTCACGTTTGATTTGCAAATTGCCCGGTCACAATTATGCAGGGAAGGTGCCGCAGACACCTTTGCGTGCGCCGAAGAGTCATTGACATAACTCACCGAATGCTCACCATTCAGAGTCAAGGCGAGACTGCCAAATTACAGACAACCGTTCGCTTTTTGCCATTTGTTCGGTCAAAAGTTAAACTCAACTTTTGACAGCTCGGATTTATCGAATGGAAATGAAAGAGAAAAAAGAAAACAATAGCGATTTTTGACCTGAACCCAACGTTTTTCGTTTCGACTGAGCAAAGATGCCTTCCTTTCTTTTATTTATTCTTTACGAGATATTCCAAAGCAGAGTTTTAAGAAATTACTCACCTTTGAATAAAAAGAGAATCGCAATTTTTTTTTTTACCATAAATCTTAGGACAAATAGAATGGAAATGCTATACTAATGATTATCGAAACTAATCACGAATCAATAAAATGGCTATGAACAATTCAATTATAAATTTTCATACATTTTTTATAAAAAAAATTTGTTGTTTCTTATCAAAACTTGAATAAAAATTTAAAAACAATCCTTTTTCCATTATATTTTAGTAGAGCATGAAATTTAATAATGAATTTTGTGCTTTGATTTTTAAAACGAATCATTTCCTTAAATACAAGTTATGACTAACAGAAGAAAATATTATTCATTTGACACACATACTTGCAAGCATCATAATCGTCATAAAATTTGAAGCTCCCATCAACATGGAAAAAGAACTTACCTTTATCTTCCACTTCAGTCTTTTTTAAGGTTTCCCCAGTAGCTTGTTTTGCTTCTTTGACAATGAAGATGTCTCTCATATCTGGTTCGCTTTCTCCTTGTATCTGTCGAAGATTTTCAGCCCTTAAATGCACTAAAGTGTTCACGTGTTGTATGAGGTGGACCTTTGTTCTTACAGACACATTGCACATCATGCAATGATAAGATTTCAATTCTGTCCGTATAACAGACTCGCTTCTTTCGAGAAATAAGAACAATCTGGCATTGCTTTCATGTCTTGGTGTTGATGAGTGAAGCTGCAACTTATGCAAAGAATTGGTGATATATTCACAAGCATTGCAGCGAACTTGGATAGGATTGCTCACATTGACATATTTTAATTTCCAATCATTTTTTAGGACCTCCTTCTTTAACATGGTTAACATGGTGCAGTCTTTGCAAGTGCTTATCAGTCTTGCAATGAAGCTGAAAGTTAGCTTTCAAATTGGTTTTATAAGTACAGAGCTTACAGATGGAAGTTCCTGCAACAACGGTTAATACTTCATCCTCTCTTAATCTGCTACGATCGAGTTGGACATGCTGACTTAAAGCTTCCAAAGAATCTGAAGAATAAATTGTGCAGACACAGCATTGATACATTTTATAAGTATCTTCATACGGGATATCAGGTCTCAGTGTTGGATCAGGATGTTCCAGATCTAATGACGGCGGGCATGACAGATTTAATGGACCTGGAGCACCTAAATGGTGAGGTTTGGAATTGGCTGCAGCCGCGGCAGCTGCTGCGGCGGCCATTACTCTTTGCTGTTGCTGTTGTTGCTGCTGCTGTTGTTGTTGCTGCTGCTGTTGATGTTGTTGCTGTTGACTTGCCATCATCAACAGAGCATGGTTGTAAGCCATGTCTGCAATAGCAGCTTCTGGTTGTAATTGAGCATCAGCCGGCATAAGCAATCCAGGATGAAATTGGAAAACTGGGTCTATTGGAGGTTGTTGCATTGCTGTTAGATGATGCAAGTGTTTCATATTTTGCTGAATTACCATCATATTGTGAGTGTGCTTTTCACTGGTCATGTGTATTCTAAGGTTACGAGCCACATTTGTTTCATAATTACATACGTCACATCTCCAGTTGGCTTTTGGTTTCGGTGTCAATTGAGCTTTTTTCAGTGCTTCATTAGCAGAATTGGAAGACGGCACACTAAGTCCTGCTGAAGAAGGAGAACCAACTCCAGCTTGAGGATGTTGTTGTTGTTGCTGCTGCTGCTGTTGTTGTTGTTGTTGCGATTGCTGTTGTAAAAAGCAGCTAAATGCTCCGTTGTCAAATTGCTGGTTTGAAGCTCTTGCACATTATTGATGTGCTTATCCGACTGCATATGTATGCTAAGGTTGCCTTTTGGTTGTAGTAGAATAATTGCAAACCTCACACCTGTATGGCTTATAGCCGCAAGTATATACGTTTCTCCACGAGCCAGCCGTGGATGTGGTTGATTTGTGACACAATAGAGGCAAGTCATCTCATTTTCTGGGTGCTTTTCCTTCATGTGAATTTCTAAGGTCTCTTGGTATTTGTAATGCCAGTTACACTTGGGACACTTCAAAGTCTTGCATGAGTTTCTAGAGTGCATCATAGTCATATGCCCTCCTAGAGACCTCGATGAACCCAGAACCATGTCGCATTTCGGACATTCCACTCCATTCATTTTCCCTTCTGGGTGATGCGCACATGTAGACAAGGACAACGGTGTTGTAGATATTGCCATTGGTGATGGACTCTTATTCTGAGAGGTCGTGCTCTTTGGTGAGATATTTTCCGCGGTATCGTCAAGCATGTTGTTAGCATTGCAAGAGATGGGACTTATCTGCTGCTGCTGGTGGTGGTGGTGATTGTTAATGGATGAGCTTTTAATGGGAGACAGGGAATTTGGCATCCGCTCTGTGTTACTTTGGTTTGAGATATGCGATGTCGTGTCGAAGGATCCGTTTGTAATGGGTGGAGATGGTGAGGACTTAGAAGACTCGGGAACCGACACGACGGCAGCTGCGGCGGCTACTGCAGCCTCAGCCATCTTTTCTATATTCGCAAGGTCTTCCAGCTCGGCCACAAGCGAGTTGTCGCCAAAGCTGGACGCAGACGAATTGAATGCAGAAGAAGTTGAGGTTGCGAGCAGAGCTGCCTCGCTGCAGGGAGGTGCGACTGCAAAATCAGGAACTGAGGTCACCGGGCATGCTTTGTGGAGACCACCGTGGTGGTTTGCATGGGACGACGCCGCTTGTGCGTCGTCTCTTTGCCGGGCGGCAGGTTGGACGACGTGAGAAGAGGAACTTGAAACTGAGCCATGCGCTGAGGAGGCAGTGCTGCCGTCACCCAAGCAATTGTTACCACCGCCCACCATCTGAGCACTTGACGGAGAAGAGGTGGCCGCACTGGTAGGAGGAATAGGCTCTAGGAACGAGAGCAGGGGCTCGGCACTCACCCCTTGAATCACAGCCGATATATTTTTCGCGAGACCAGCTCTTTCTCGGCGTCATTCAGCGACAGAGAATGTTCGCCGGTGGCGTGGGCCACGAACGACTTGGTGAACCCGAAGGACAGTTTGCAAATGAAACACATGAGTATGGGCTTGACCGGCACGGTGCCACAGTCCCACATAGAATATGACGGAGCGTCCGACGACGGCACGTTTGTTGTTGATGCTGTTGTTGTCGCGGAGGAGGATGGAGACCCTTCCCCATCAGTTCTTTCTTTGAGAGTGAACACGCGATAGCTGTGCATCACTGGGATTTCAGGAACTTTGTGGTTGTTCTCCCGCAGGAAATTGTTGTAGGTTGGTCCACACACTGCACTGAACAGGGCTGGATGTCTGGCTATGTGTAGGGCGTTGACCAACTGGGGCTGAGTCTCGACGGGGCTCTGGGCAGCGGCCCTGGGGGAGGAGGAAGACGCACGGACGTTGCCCTTCTTCCCGGGCGGCAAGAAGGAAAACAAGTCCCGGCCGCCATACTCATCGTCGCTAAGCTCGGAATCCACCCCCTCGATGATGTAGGCCGAACCGTCTGGATTGTAGACGATCTTGCCATTGAAAGTCTCCACGTCGCTAGCAGAACTGTTGTTGGAGGCGTCGCCCTCTTCTTCGAGCAGGTCTTGGCTGGTACCTTCCGGTGGAGGTATTGCGATGGAAGGCGGAAATCTGCACTGCCTTCCTCCATGTCTTCTTCTACCTCTCCTTTCTTCTTTTCGTAGTGTTCTGGGGGAGAGGTTCGCTCACGCCAGCAGTCATCACAGTGAACAGTTCTGGGCACGAGTCGACCGCAGGCTCTTCCCGATGCTGGTGCTGGCCTGTATCGTTGCCAGGAACAACGTCCATCGAAGGACAGGATTTACCGGTACATCATTCAAATTGGATCCTGCAACAAAGAACAGAAAGGCTTAGTATGGAAAAAGTCAAATTTAGAATGTATAAAAAACAACAGATATTAAAATATACGTGGTTAGTTAATGTAGGAAAATAACCATAACATAGATCCCCGATTGATAACTCGATTTCAGAGAAAAATGAGTTTTATGGTGCTAATGTAATATTAAAATCAGTGATAACATAAGTAACAAGACAAAATAAAAGTAATATTGTAGAAGTATTCAATCATTGTTCATATATAAAAACAATAATCCATATTGTAATAAAAAATAAAGAAGAAAATAATCACACACAATACCAACCAAGTTTTTAAAAAAATCTAATAAAAGAAAAGAAAATTTTCATAAATTGACAAAAAAATTACTGCTAATTATGATTGGTATTGAAAACAATAAAAATCAATACACGATCAATAAAAATCAAAGATAAACACAAAGTCTCCAAGACATTTTTAATTTTGGCAGAAAAAAAAAAAGCAAATTAAAAAGAAATATTTATGATTAAAAGGACATTTGCAGCATAAAGTACCAAGCTACTTACAGTATTGAAATCATACCAGAAGTCGATACCATCCACGATCAGATAAACGACTCAACAAGAGAAATTAAAACGATAAATAATTTCCAACTATATTTAATTAAATATTATCAATAAAAACCACAAATCATGGACATCATTTGCTAGCAAGCAACATCAACAGAAACGCAGCCTGAAGCAAGCAAACGAATTCAGCAGACATAAACCAAGCCTTAGACATCCGACAGTCAGAGGACACCACAATAAGCTTCCGCCAGCACACCGCACAGAAGCCAAAATGATCCGGAACACAAAATAAAGCACATGAAAGTAACTATCGAACCTCATCAACCAATAAGCTGATCCCTTATTGTCTCGGTTAGGGCTGGCACTGAGACAACCCCTACGATTCGATTTGATTAGAAGGGGGCCGAAAGCGGGAACAAACGTCCCGTGGTGCGAAAGGGGTTCCGAAAGGGCGCAACAGATTTGGTGGGACTCGAATCTCCCCCTTTTCTAAAAAGGTAGGGACAGAAGGGGTGGGGGAGATTTTCCGTCACCAACTCATCAATAGAGTTACCCCTTTTGTCCCTATAATTACTCTTGTAAGCGGAGCGTGAAATCCCTGCTACACATAAGGCAGTATAGATTCGTCTATGTGAATAAGGAAGGGGGAGGGGGGTTAGATTCAGGATCATATGTCGAATACGTCATCATAGAATATATTCATATTGGATCAAGAAATGTTTTAATCGTTGATTCAATCAAAAACAACTTGTTGTGTCTTAGTAGCACTTTACATATAAAGACTTGGAGAAAAAAAAATATATACCATTAAAAAAAAAAAGTGGCAAATCTTCAAATCTTCAAATAACCTTCAAATGTTTTAATCGTTGATTCAATCAAAAACAACTACTTGCTGTGTTTTAGTAATACTTTATATAATAAGACTTGGAAAAAAATACATACCATTTAAAAAATAATGTTGCAAATCTTCGAAACAAAGCTTTTTAAGAAATACCACATTTTCCAGTTCTTTTTGTTACAAAATAAATTTGAAAAACAATTTATACTTAACATGACGATAAATAATTTGTATTACTTTCATTTCTGTAATTATTTTATTATTATTATTTTCTATTGCAAATTACAAGAATTTTATTACTTGCTTGCTTTTTGATGAAAAAAAGATTAAAACAACGACGGGGTTCTTTTTAAACTAGACCAGATATATAATGAAAGTAATTATTTTTTATTCCAGATATATAATGAAAGTATTATTTTTTATTTTATACTTTAAATATTGTACTTCAGTTATACGTTTTTGTTAAAACAATGTATCAAAAGGAGCATGAGTCCCTCTATTTTAACGAATGTCCTATATTAATCAATTTATTAAATTAAAATAGAAATATACATTAATAAATGAATCTAAAGATTTACTACTTTAAAAACCGCAATGGACCAAAGTCAACTATTTGCAAACTAAATTTGATAACAGCAGAGCCTTATTGATAATATTTTATGTTTTCAATTCAAATTTCAATTATTTATTTCAATGTTTTTTTTAATTTGCAAAATTATAAAAAAAGTCTATTTGCTTATTATCCGAATGCATTTATTGAACAAAATTTATTAATAAAGCAATTTCTTTGCTTACAACGTTAACAATTTTTTGCAATGCTTTCCTTGCAAAAGTTGCAAAATTAAATTGTAAACAATTGCAATATAAAATTTTAACATTGCACAATTGTTAATATTTATAAAAAGGGCAATATTATTTCTTTCAACTTTAACAATTTAATTTTATATAAAACAAGACGTCCTTCCATCCTTAATTTAATTTGTAATATTCAGTGTTAACATTTATAAAAATGCAATGTTAACAATTAATAAAAATTTTTTTTTAATGTTATAACAATTCTCGCAGTATTAACAATTTTTTACATAAAATAAGTCTCCATCCACCCATTACTAACTCAGAAACCGCCACCATTCATTCTCAATGGCATTCAGTTTAAGAGGGGTGGACAATCTGAGGGGGTCCCTTTTGGGGACGGGGGGACAAAGGTATTCTAAGCCAAAGAATTGGAATCTTAGGTAGGCGTAACCAGTGCAGAAGTTTCATTGGTTGAAGGCAAGAAAAGCTATTGAAGGCATACTAAATGTAATGTACAATAAATAACGAGGACAACCAACTTTTCAGTTAAGTTTCCTTTAGTCATCATTTCTAGCAATGCACAACTCCATTCCATTGCGTCTTACCTTTTCTTTAATTTTTCTTATTATTTTATTAAAAATATATAAATAAATATTTCCATGATTTTCTAATTTTACTTTTTCATGTGTTTATTTACTTCTTTAGGGACAGACAGACCTTGATCAATTAATTAAATCATCATAAATCAAATTTTAAAAATATTTAAATGATTTTATAAATCATTCATTAAATCAATTTTTTTAAATCTAAATAAATCATTTTTTATTCCTTTTTTTTTTCTATCTTGTCAAAATTTTCAATCATAAATCCATTCTTTTTCAAATCCTTCTATTAGCTCACACTGTCCCTACACTTGATGTTAATACAGTTTTCAAATATTAATTCAGTAATTAAATTTAATTAATTAATTTTAATTTTTTTTTTTTTAGATTTAAGTTGCATATATCTACCAATAGATGACGCCAGATAAACTTAAAAAATGAATAAAAAATATTTATAAAGGACTTTTTGCAATAGAGTGAAAAAAAGTAGGAATTGACTTAAAAATATTTTATATTACTTGGGACTTGTTCTTATTATTTTATTAAAAAATATAAATATATATAAATATTTCCATGATTTTCTAATTTTACTTTTTCATATGTTTATTTACTTTTACGGGACAGACCTTGATCACTTAATTGCATTTTTAATAACCCACGTTTATTCTATCAATGCTAGGATCCCTACTGGGGCAAGGGACTACGTGAATCCAAGAAGACTGACTGACTTTTCAGTTGCTCTGATTACTTATTGGAAACGAATACTTATTTAACTGACAAGATAAATACTTTAAATGAGTATAAATATTTTTTAATACAAAAAATGCACATATTTTTTGGTGACATTTCGGTTAGAAAGAGGTCATGCTCTATTCACAAAAAAAGAACTAACAAAAGACTCATGCAGAGAGAATTTATGGCTGCATTGCCACGCAATATAATTCGCGAATTTCATTACCATGTGATTTATGGTTCCAATGGCCTGGCTGTAATGATTCTGACCTTCAGGTAGGAACACATTTTCGTGAGAATTATCAGTTAAATTATGAATCGAAAATCACAGCGAGTTCATTGTGAGAGACAAAGAGAGAAAAGAATCCGTTGACTTTGTGAAATCGATATATCAGTCGATTGTGTATCAATATGATAGATATTGTGTATCGATTCATCCTATTCATAAAACAAGTGTCATCAAAAAGTTGCAATTGTTTACAACTTAATTTTACAGCAATGTGCAATGTTAACATTTATAGAAATGCAATGTTAACAATTTGATTTATTAACATTGCATTTTTTTATAAAACGTTAACAATTATAAGAAATGCAATGTTATTTCTTGCAATGTTAACAATTTAATTTTATATATATAAAAACAAAAAACAAATCAAATATTGTTATAATTCATGGGAAAAAAATATTATATAACAGAAGGAAAAATATACTATTAATTACTTCAAATGCATCTAAAGGAAAAGTTAATTACATCATTTGTCGTCAATCCAAAATTTAAATTTTAGGTCATTATCATTATAATTAATATACAATTTTAAAAAAATATCGAATAACATAAGAAAAACAGGATATTTTTTAAATCATCGTCGGAATAATTTTTTAAAAATATACTGTTATGATTGGTAAAAGTATATTTTTAAAATTATCCCCGATGATTTAAAAAATTTACTGTTTTCTGATTACATTCATTAAAATTGATCCATGCTCAAATGGACAAAATCCAAGATAAATTATTAAAAATTTATTTATTATAAATTCTAATGGAAATAACTTTTCCAACAAAAAGTTATTTTTTTTCAAGCAATATTAACTATATATCATACATCAAATCGGAAAAAAATTGTCGTCTTATTCATGAAATAATCAAATTAGATTTCATCATCAAGTCATTTATTAGTCACTATCTTTATTATGTTTGTTCAATCTTTTTCGATCAAAAGTATTGTTTGATGCTGTAAAAAACATTGTTTTCACGTATTGAAATTTAAAAAATTGTGCTTTTAAAAAGTATGCATCGTTCAACATTAAAAACATATACTCATTAAAATAAGTAGATACCTTATTTGTAAAATGTCGGAAAAAAATTGGAATCGAATTTGAAAATGTCGTATAAAATTAAGCATTAATTTCAAAACTATTTCTACATGACAACTAAAATTATTCTTTATTTATAAAGTGGGAATGTTTAATATTTCATTTAAAAATTCAACTACAAAAGCCATCCGTGCTGTTTCTTGATAACGCTGAATCTACTATTTTCTCGTTTTCAAGTGGCAAATAAAGTAACTTAAGGTTCCCGACATTAGAAAAAAACAACGACATGACTTTAAAAGCGTTAGTATTGTTCTAGCAATAAAATAGGTATCATAATATTTAGTATGGATATAAATTATTGATAAAAAGCATTAATTAATTGAGAAATATACTATTGAAAAAAATCTTTGTAGTCGAATATATTGAATACAATTTTCTTAATTTTACGGCATGAATCTTTAGAAGAAATTGAAAGAATACTCATAGAATAATTTTTTAAGACTAGACTTAGGAAAAAAAAACATTTTTTTAATTACTTTTTTTTATTTATTTGTAGGAAATGTTAATTAACTAGCATTATTTCCAGAAAAAAGATGAAACAAAAATAGATAAATAAAATATGATAAAACATTTTGAATTAAAATAATGGCGTTAAAATAGACCGAAATAAATCTTCAAATAACTTATAGCAGTAAAAGATTTTGTAAAAGTAGATTTTAATTTACCACTAGCAGTAAAAGATTTCAGAATCAAGCCATCAATCAACCATTTATTTCAATATCATTTTTTTTTTAATGAAATTCATTTAATTGCAACTAAATGCATCCACTTATTTATTAAATAAAATTAAATGAGCATAAACAACTTTTGACAAAATAAAACATGTTTTTTAAATATTTTAAAATTTATTAGCAAACACAGGACATTAAATATACTCATATAGTAAAAAAAAAAAAAATGCAAATAAAAGAAACAAGTTAAAAATACTAATTAAAAAAAAAGAACAATTCATATACATTTTTGAAGCAAAAACACAAATAATTGAACGATTAAATCAAAAAATATCACGTTTTCCTTGGGTTTTTACAATGTTAGTAAATATTTTTAAAAATAAACAGCTATTTTAAATAATTTTTAAATAATAAAATTTTCCAAAATAGACATTTTACAGCATATATAATGAATCAGCTAAATATGCCGACACATAATATCAGCATTTTTGTTGAGTTATACAGAGTTTGCATAACAGATTGTTGCTGTTTATGACTTCTCATATTTCAAAAACACTATAGACAAAATATTTTAAAATTTAAAATTTGTGAATAATTAAATAGTTATTTAAATTTTAAAATTTTTAATAAAATCATGGATAAGAAAATTTTTTTATCGATAAAAAATGAATATTGTATTACAAAAATTCATAATTTGTTCAGAATAAATGTAAAAGAAAAGATATATAATTGCTAAATTAGCATTAAGGTAAAAATTGCTGTTCACAAATCAGAAAGAATAATTTTACAAAATATATTAGCATTAAATAAGAACAAAACTACGCATACAATATATAATAATTTTTAGTAGCAAAAATATAATTTTTAATATGGATATTATTATACAGGTTATTTTAGAAATATATATGCTTATTTACAGAATATAACATCCAGAATCGCTGTCTATATATACATAGTATAATACTGAAATAACTTAGGAATATTACATCAATTATAAAATTGATGAAATACTCACATAAAATTGCATCAAAATAAAACTTATTTTAAAGTCATGTATATAATGTAAAGTAAAAGTTTGTAAAATTATTAATTTCTAAAAGAAAAGACATAGTAAAAATAGTAAATGTTGTTAAATGTAGTAAAGTAATGTAATTTTGTTATTGTGTAGTAACATGAATGTAAATTTTTTAATTTTCACATGCCTATTTTTAATATTAAACGGTGAAATTATAGTTCAGAGTAACAAAATTATTTTTTTTTTCATTTGAAAATTAATTGTTTTTTAAAAAAGTTTCGATAAAATAAATTTATTATTTGAAAGAGAACAATTAAATAGAACAATTTCAAAATCAATATAAAGTCTATAACGAATTAACTACCTTTATGTTCACTAAAAAATTAAGTGATAAACTTAACTTTTAAACAATATTAAAAATATGATATAAAGTAAAAACGTATATGCTAACATGATTTTAAAATAAGTTTCAGTATGATGAAAAGATATGTGAATATTACATCAGTTTTAAAAATTAATTTTGAAATAATATGCGCATTACACCAAATTATGAAGAAAAAGAGAGAGAATTTCATGTCTGCGTTAAATTATACCATAAACACATACTTGAAAATAACTAGTGTGATACCAATATTAAAAAAATATATATTGTTAATTGAAAATGATTATATAATAATTTTGTAGTACTTAAAATGAAAAAAAAAAAAAAAAAAAAATCAGAAAATATCTTTGAATGTGGATTTTTCCAAAACTACGCACCAAACAATCCTAGTAACGGCAAAAACGTTGTCTGTACAGTAGTTTTGAATGTCAATCAAAAAATTAATGAATAAATAAAAATTTAAAAATAATAAAAAAAAATAAAATAAAAATATATGTTTATTGGCATATTTTTAAATCCCTAAACCAGAAAGATAAATGCGAATTTAATGGAATTTCGGTAAACAGAATTTCAATTTTTATTTAATTAGAAAAATTGAAAATTGAAAATATTTTTTTTTTGTTATGAATCAAAAAGTTATAAAGAATAAAGAATTTATTGAAATTAGCTAGATATAAATATAATAATAATATTAAATTCCAGCAATTGAGTTAATAATATGACTAGGTACGATTAATTAATATTGCTACTCTTAAATTTTAAAATATATCAATTCGTATGTATATTATATAATCTATATAGAAGAATAAAAATTGAATTAATTATTTTTTTATAATTTGAAAATGCTTCGCTAAAAATTCTATTTTTTCGTATGAATTTTTGGAATTTTAACCGTTTTTTTTTTTTTTTTTTTTTTTTTTTTTTTTTTAACTTAAAAGAAATGCGTAAATTTAAATTTTTAATGAAATGAAAATTCCGCTAAAATTGTAATTAAATTAAATTACAATTTAGCGAAAAGAAAAAATTTAATAATATATATATTTTTTTTTGAGTAATTTTTTTTTTAATAAAGTTCTTTTATTGATCATTTCGAACACATTAAATTTTAAAGTATTATAAAAACTATTTTTAATAATTTCGTTGATTTATTGATTAACATATTATCCATGGACTTTTTAATAAGAATTAAGATTTTTAAATTATGACTTTGCGAAAAAAAATTGAATATATTCTTTGATTTTTTTTTTTTTTAATTTAAAGATCTTTATTGATCATTTTCGATTATTAAATTTTAAAATTTTATGAAAACTATTTTTAATAATTTCCTTTTACAGTTAAGTTCATTCATTAGATTAACATATTATCCATGGACTTCTTAATAAAATTCCGATTTTTGCGAAAAAAAATTGAATATTATATTTTTAATTTGAGTAATTTTTTTTTAATTTAAAGCTCTTTTTACCATTTCGAATATTAATTATAATTTCGAATATTAAATATTATAAAAACTATTTTTATTAACTTCGTTTTACAGTCACATAATTTCAAGGTCTTCATTAGTTTAAAATGTTTTCTAGGATCGTCTTAATAAAATTCCGATTTCCGAAAAAAAAATTGAATATTATATTTTTAATTTGAGTAATTTTTTTTAAATTTAAAGCTTTTTAACATTTCGAATATTAATTATAATTTCGAATATTAAATATTATAAAACTATTTTTATTGACTTCGTTTTACAGTCACATAAATTCAAGGTCTTCATTAGTTTAAAATGTTTTCTATGGTCGTCTTCTTAATAAAAATTCCGATTTTGCGAAAAAAAAAAATTTAATAATATATTTTTTTTTTTATCTGAGTAATTTTTTTTTAAATATAAAACTTCTTTTTCATCATTTCGAATGTTAAATATATATAAATAAAATATATTGTAAAAACTGTTTTTTATTAACTTTGATTTACAATCTTACTGAATCACTGAACATTTCTTCTTTTTCTCATCATTATGTTAAAATATCATCTATGTTCTTACAATACTAATTTAGGAAACATACAATTCAAAGACATTATCGTTTACTATGCACTTTTTTTAAGCTATTTTTTGCTTGGTCCAACCCTCAATACTGGCTTTACATTTTTCATGTTTACTTAAATAAAACTTATTAAAATAAAATATATTGCACTTACTGTAGAAGGTTTTAAATGCTATTTGGCAGTACAGATATCAATACATAATGAATATTGAACTAAAAAAATATAGAAATACAAAAAAATAATTTCACAAAAGGAATAATTCATCATAAAAAATTATCATTCATCATTCATATATAAAAAAAATTGCAATGAATCTGGAAATGAATAAGAGGAAATAATGTAACATGTACAACAGCAATTACACGGAAAGTAAGACCAGCAATTATTACTATTTGATTGGTCTTAATGAAGCAAGCATCCTTGAAACAGGTTTCAAATGTTTTTAATTTGGATCATTAACAGACAATTATATCTCTATAGATCCGGCATGTCTGTAGTGCAAATTTCGACATTTCTTTACAACATTTTCTTTTTTAGAACATTAATATATAATGAATACAGAAATAGGAAAAAAGACTAAAATAAAATATTTATTACCTGTAAAAAATTGAATCCCTTTTGCTTATCCTTTGAAATCCCTTTAATCAATAGAATTGAGATTACACTGTTCGTATTTCAGTGATATAGTATAAGAATTTTATGAATTTTTGATACTTTTCTGCCTTCGTATTTCACGTATCAGATTCAACTTGTATAATTGGTTACTTTAAAAAAAAAAAAAAAAAAATTTACAAATTTTTATTTTTTACTTTTTTTTTACATTTCCCCAGAAATGATAACGTCAGTCGATGAAAATTCAAATTCTCAACTAAGTCCATATATAACAGAATTTTCAACAGTTTCTGCCAATTTTAGAGATTTTTTTTTCTTTACTGGTATAGTAAAATTTGCAAGCCACAGTTGATTTGAAGAATCAATAAATTAATCAATGAAATTAATTGAAGAATCAATAAAATTTCAATTGTTTCGCACAAACGCACAAATGCACATACAATTACGAATGAATACACTCTGCCCTTGTTTTTTTTTTGCCATAACCATTAAAACAATTGCTTTAACGGGTATGGCCACAAACTTCGTAGAAATTTTTCATTTTAAAAACAAGCCTAAAAATAAAAGATAACGATAAAAGAAGGACTTTCTAAAAAAATTCACGAATACGACAGGTAAGATACAGCAGGTAGAAAACGAGCAAGCTTTGCTAACCCCTGAACTCCACTCTTTTATAAAAGAAGACGGATTGGACAAGTACCATAAGAAGTTCCTATTGGACCACTTACGATAATTACCGCCAATAAAGCACCAGGGCAACGGACAACGGGCGTACTGGTTCGAGTTCCTCGGTGGTTTTAAGAACCACAATACCTCCACATCTTAATTTATTTAAAATATTTACACAACATGAATTTGCTTAAATTAGTGAATATTAATAATAAAAATAAAACAATTAAAATTTTGAAAAACATCTCTTGCTTGAGAACAATTAAAGCAAGAGATCGAAAAAGCTAAAGCTATCGGTACAATTAGGAGTTCGTTGACGATGCCCCAAAAAAAAAAAGATAAAAGGTTAAATTTAAAAAAACAAAAATTTTAAGAAAAATAAAATAAAAGGAATTAGGATAAAAACAAGCATAAATGCATAGAAATGAACAGTTAACAGCAGACAATAAAGCACCAATGAAGAGACCCATGCAAAGTAAACAAATGAATAGACCAATAAAAACCGACTTAAGATCAACGGATATCTCTTTTCTGTCCATTTACAAAATCGGAATAAAAATAATAAAAAATTATTTTAAAGAATAAAAACAACTAAATATTCATTTCCAACCAGAATTATTTTTAATGACTTTAAGTCAAAAATCAGTTTTTATTTCATGACATAAAGGTCAATAGGAGAGGGGGAGGGATATAGGATGTTGAATTTCTGAGCCTATAGCGTTACATCCGAAGTACACGGTTGATATAGTAGTGGCAGTTGCATGAAGGGTTGTAGATGGGGCTCACAGGTAGGTTACGGTATGTAATGGTATAGCGTGTGGTGGTGGTGGTGGTATCTGTAGGCTATGTGTGGCAGGTATGGTAATGACAGGTATGGTCGCATGTATCGGTAGGTAGGGTATGGTAACGGTAGGGTGGTGGTTATATAACGGTAGGGTATGGGATGGTTATATAACGGTAGGGTATGCGATGGTTATATAACGGTAGGGTATGGGATGGTTATATAACGGTAGGGTATATGGGATGGATGGTTATGTAACGGTAGGGTATGGATGGGATGGTTATGTAACGGTAGGGTATGGGATGGGTATGTAACGGTAGGGTATGTGATGGTTATGTATCGGTAGGGTACGTGATGGGTATGTAACGGTAGGGTATGGGATGGGTTATGTAACGGTAGGGTATGGGATGCGATGGGTATGTAATAGGGTAGGGTATGTATGGGTAGGGTATGCGATGGGTATGTATGGGTAGGGTATGATGGGTATGTAACGGTAGGGTACGTGATGGGTATGTAACGGTAGGGTACGCGATGGGTATGTAACGGTAGGGTACGTGATGGGTATGTAACGGTAGGGTACGCGATGGGTATGTAATGGTAGGGTTTGATGGGTATGTATGGGTAGGGTATGCGATGGGTATGTATGGGTAGGGTATGTAACGGTAGGGTATGTGAGATCAAATTTATATTGGCATTTTTTGCTTAAGGTTCAATTAAATTTCGAATCAATTTTTCGATTTTAACAACAGCAAATTAAAAACACAGCATTATATATTTAACATTCATATAGTTGAAACCGTCAGTTAGAATTCTTGTTTAGTTAATAAACTGCAAAAATCCTTTCCAATCAGAGTTCATTTAACTACATAAATTAACAATTAATTTAAAAAAAAAAACTATCTTAAAATGAAGTAAGAAAAAAATAAATTCTATTGAACAACATGTAGCTATGGGACAAAGATTTTTCCATTACAGGAAATGGCAAGCCCTCATATAAGGGGGTGAGGTAAAAAAGGCCTACAAAAAAAAAGTTCTACTGATTTCTATAAAGAACTGAAAGTGAGGGGATGGTAGGTAAGGACCGTTTGGGGGGTTAAGTTATATTTGTTCAACTACCATAACCCCTAAATATATTGAATAGGCTAGAATTCGGTTGTGGGAACTCAAAATTCTATAGTTATTGAACAGTTTCAAACACAATGCAATATTATGCGACAGAATGCAGATATAGGAAAAATGTTTTTTGAATGTATTTTAGGGAACATACTTGTTGACAGTTGATAAATATTTTTCAATTTGAGTAAGTAATACGCCAAATTAAATTAGCCAACTAATATGCAATCTTATGAAAAACGCAAAGGTTAAAACTGCTAAAATAACAGTATATTTATATTCTAATTTAATATCAAACTTCAATGATTTTTTTTTCAATTAAATTTCTATGAACTTGGTGTTTCTAATAAAAATTAAGCAATTTAGAAAATTTTTGTATTGAAACTAAACTTATTAATTAGAAAATAATAATTCAAAACATGATTTTATTAATAAAAGTACAATTTTTTTTTTAATCATGTAAATTTTTTTTTTTACTTTTATTATTAATAAAATATTAATGGGTATTAAATGGTGCTTATTAACAGCAAAGGAAATTTATTTGTATTATTTTTTTATTTAAATCAAATGCTTTAAATATTAATTAGCAAAACATTAATTTAATATACAAAGTTAGAATTCTTTCGTTAATTTTCATAAAACATTTTTTTCTTCCGTTGATAGATAATAATAAATTCAATCTATAAACTTAAGAAATTACACTAATACATGTTAGCCCTGTTTGGAAGAGTAGAGTGTAAGAATACAACTTGTATGTATACATTTCTACTCAAAAATAAAATATAGGGTGACCAATAAAATTCTCTTTTCGAATTTTTCAGTGAAGTGGATTATGAAAAATTTATTTCAATTCCTTCTATTCTCCCTATATATATCTTATTCAAATTTTCAATCGTTGATAAAATACTTTTTTTTTTAAAACTTGTATTGGATGACACTTGATGTTAATACAGTTTTTTTCAAATATTAATTCAGTAATTAAATTTAATTAATTAATTTTAATTTTTTTTTAGATTTAAGTTGCATATATCTACCAATAGATGGCACCAGATAAAATTAAAAAAAATGAATGAAAATTATTTATAAAGGACTTATTATAGTGTAAAAAAAATAGGAATCGACTTTACATTTTTTTTTTAATATTACTTGTTACATTATGATAATACGCTAAATAAACCAATAGAATTTGTTCATTTTCACACAATGTAAGCATTATATCAAAAGAGGGAATTTAGTCATTATGTGATTGGCCCTTTGAAACTTGCTTCGTTTACATTGGTCTGGTCTGGTGACAGAAGATTAGTAGTACATTTTGAAAAGATATTCTACTACACAAGATATACGAGATTCAAGAGAAGTACAGGTTTGGTTTGTCGGTCTATGGTCTACGGCCATTTTTTGCACAGTTTGGATTAATAACACCGGGATCTACAGTTTAACATGGATTCCGAATCATAAAGCAGCATTCACACCAAGCCGTTGAGCAGCAAGGCGTAAAACGTTGACCAATAGCATGACTTTAGGTGTCACGTTTGAGGTTTGTGATTGATCGACGTTTCACACGTCATCGCTCAACAACTTGTGAATGAATGTAGCTTAACAAACTTCCAAATAGCCAGGATTAGAACCAGAAGCTTGTGGTAAAGTCATTGGCCAAAACTCTAGCCAATAGGACATCAGACTGCTAAAGATACAGGACAAATTCAACAACATTTTTAAACCAAGCACGATATAAATTTAAATGTAAAAATAGATATGGAATGCAAAAGGATATTACCATCTTTAATCCAAAATAAACATTGCAATACAACATGCAATTACAGGTAAAGTGACAAAATTTCATAAACATTTTTTAAGTAAATACTAAATTTTGAAGTTGCATAGTAAATAAAGGGTCTAAATAAGTTGAATTAATTTAAAACAAAGGAATTAAATGTTTTTATTTAATTTAAGTTTTAAAAAAAAAATTAATTACAAAATAGTAGCTTTTCATATAGTTAATAGATTTTTATTTTTTAAGAATGCATTAATCATACGTTAGTCTTAGTATAATAAAATCTTTAATTGTTTTTTAAAAATCTTTTAATTTTTTTTTTTTTAAAGATCTTTAATTGATTTGCAATCATGAGCAAGTTATTTAATATCACAAAACTTGTATGATGGATTATTGACATGAGTTTATAATAAACATCAAAGAATGGTTTTTATTGTTAATTTAATTAAATTAAATAAATAACTGGTAATAGAATTATAATTTTATAATAGTCTTGAAATTGTTTGTACTAATAATAAATCATAAAAAATATGCATAAGAAAATCTAAATTGATTAATTTAAAATTAACCAGGAAATTAGTGATATTTTAATTACAGAAGTTGTGATAGATGTTTAATGTTAACAGATGTTAAAGAGCTTGATAGCAAATTATTATTTAATATAATAATTAATTATTTGATAACAACAAACACTATTTTTAGTACAGCGCGTTTGTCTTTTAAACATTACTTTTTCTATACTGTTTAAAATAATGCGTAATATACAACATGACTATGAAAATAAGTTGTTCGATCAAATGTAGTTTCTAAACAAAATTTATTATACAATTAAATGCTTTTAAAAGGATACGCACAATTTAAAGTAAGTTTATCAATTAATATCAAAGTGGTAAATTACTTAAAACTCTTTATTTGTGAACGTAAAAAAAAAAAAAATTATTAAATAAAAATAAAATAAAGACGAATCAATTTAAGAGCTAGAAAAACAGTTAATTATCAGAAATTAGCTTACCGATTGGCAGCAATCGATGCAACAAGTGCTTACAAAAGGATACGCTTAATTTAAATTAAGTTTATTAAATAATACAAAAGTAGTTAAAATACTGCATTTGTAAACATAGAAAAATTAAAAGACGATTCAATTTAAGAGCTTAAAAAACAGTTAATCAAGCTTACCGATTTGCATCAAACGACACGACTCTATACAAAAACAGCGTGTTTTATCTTTCCAGCATCTCAGCACAAAAATTATTTAAACCAGCAGACGACATGTAATGGACTCAAGCGCTATATCAACAATGCAAATTGAGTTTCTAAACAAAATTTATTATTTAATTAAGTGCTTTCAAAGGGATACGTGCAATTTAAACTAAGTTTCTTAATTAATTCAAAAGTGGTTAATTACTTTAAATAATTAAAGACAAAGAGCCGAAAAAAACAGTTAATCATCAGAAATAAGCTTACCAATCAGCAGGAATCAACACGACTCCACAGAACACAGCGTGATTGCCTTTTAAGCATCAGTACAAAATTATTTTAAACAACAGATGGCATATAACGGACTCAAGCGCTATGTCAACAATGCAAATGAAGTTTATAAAAAAATTTATTATACAATTAAGTGATTAAGTTGATTAATTAATGCAAAAGCGGTTAATTATTTTATAAAAAAACTTAAAGACTACTCTATTTGAGAGGTGAAAAAACAGTTAATCATCAGAAATTAGCTACCGATTGGTAGCAAACAGCGTGATTGCCTTTTTAAGCCTCAGCATAAAAATCAACAACGATAACAACAGACGATATATAACCAACAATACAAATGAAGTTTCAAAAGAAAATTTATGGTGCAATTAAGAGCTTTTAAAGGGATACACGTAATTTAAATTAAGTTTATTAATTAATGCGAAAGTGGCTAATTACTGTAAAAAATTAATTTCAAAAAATTAAAAGCGAATCAATTTAAAGAGTTGGAAAAACAGTTAATCATCAGAAATGAGCTTACCGATCGGCAGCAATCGACGCGACTCTACATAAAACAGCGTGATTGCCATTTTTCAAGCATCAGTTCCGGAACTGTTTAAAACAGCGGATGGCACGTAACGCGCCCAGAGAAAACCAGGTGTTAGATCAAGTCTCGAGGACAATACGATCCCCACCAAAAATACTAAAACCAAAAACCCATATTACAGAAAAGAGGAATATGTGTGCATATAAAAACATATTCTATAGTCTTCGTGAATCGGTAGGAGCAAAAGGGGGGAGCCGAAGCAGTCGTTAATGCAAGTAAAACTCTCCCATGCCTCTAGATGAGGTATGTTTTTTATACACGTCCCTTTGTCAAGAGGGACAGCGAAAGAACTGGTAGACATTGGGGACATAGGACAAATTCGGATGGGACAAAAGCGACAGGGGGATCATTTTTACCACCCTCCCCACCCCCCTTTCCTTTTAATGCCGCTGCTGCTGTTGCCACCACTTTATACGTATCCCAAGCGATATTATTTTTGCACTTCTTGTTTTTTAGCCGACTTGGGAACAAAAACTCATCCAATGACTAACAAGAAGGTAGAAGGTAAAGAGGGTATAAAAAAAAAAAAAAAAAAAAATTGGAGTGGATTTAGAAGGGGGAGGGGTACAGGGGGAATAAGAAAAGAAACGAGGGGACGGTTTCTTGAAGAAAGGTTCCCAAAGTGTGGGAAAAAGGTTCCCTGATTAGAATCGCGTAAATTTGACCAATTGTGTCGCGAAAAAGCCCTTATGGAATATCGAGGGGGAAGGAGGGGGAAACTACAAAGGGAACCCCTCGCTAGAAAGATGACAGGACTGTGCATATATAGTTAAACAAAAGCTATAACCCCCCAAACAAAAAACTAAGAAGAAAACATCCAGGTGTTCTTCGGAAGTAGAATGGGAGAACCTACATGGCACATTCTTAACCACTCACACATAAAAGTATCACAATAGTTCTGTGGTGGCGACCAGCAGACAAAGAAAGTAAGGTGAACCCGTAGAGAAGAAAGGTAGAAAGAATTAAAAATGGGAGGAGTTCACCAGAGCAGCTTTCGGCATCCCAAATCTGTTTACAAGAAAAATCCACCACTGCCCGATTTTTATTTTTATTTTTCGTGGACACAATGTGGAGGGAATAAATACGAAAGGGGACAAGAAAATGGAGATGAAAGGTCGAAAATAGTTCTTATTGTTCCACGACGAACACTGGAATTTTTGGTACAAACAAGTTGGAGGACAACAGACGAAAACGGACACTCAGTTTTCTAATACACCCCTTCAGATGTTTTGACGGACAATGGAATATCCTAAACCATAAATGCAGCTACATATATACGCATATATAATATATATGTATATTTCTTTTTTATCAAAAACTGGTCAGTTGTGTGAAAGAGTCCAGGCTATCAATCCAGTACTGAAGAAACATTTTTTTTTTTATTATAAAAACTGGTCAGTTGTGTGAACAAAAAGTAATGGAGATGAAAGGTCGGAAAAAGTTCTTATTGTTCCACAACGAGAAATAGAATGTTTGGAACAAACAAATTAGAGGACAACAGACGAAAAACGGACACTCAGTTTTCTAATACACCCCTTCAGATGTTTTGACGGACATATCAAATATCATGGAATATCCTAATCTTAAATGCGGCTACATACAACAGAGCAGTTCTTGATAAAATATTTATATATGCGTATACACTACTACTGTGTCCAAAAAGTAAAATCAATTTTTAGTTCAAAATTCCCGGGGCTTATGGAATTTATTTATTTATTTATTTTTATTTATTTTTTTTTTTTTAAAGGTTGCTGGCACTGTCCTTGACATCTGTGTGAAGTTTGACGTCAAAATATTCCTTAGTGTTTGAGTTACGCTTGGCTTTGTGACACGCTAAAACTGATTACGGCGATTTTTGAAATGTCTAAATTAATTGAGCAAAGAACTTTCATTAAATTTTATTTGGGAACGTATAGAATGTTGCAGAAGGTATTCTGTGAGCATTCCTATATCGGAAAGAAATATTTACAAGTGGTATAAACAGTTCAAAGAAGGCAGAGAACGCGTTGAAGACGAACAGCCCTCTGGTCGACCCTCCACCTCAACCGCCGAAGCTCACGTCCAAAAGATTTGGTGCTTGCAAACCGTCCATTTACAACTAGACACCCTGCTGATGGTGTTGAAATTTCAAAAGGATCGGTCAATTCCATTTGAGCTTCAAACGCGTCAAATCTCGATTTTTACCGAAAATACTGAATGCGCCAGCTCACACTGCATTGATTCTTAGTGACTTTTTCGCCAAAAATGTGTGACTTCTGGCTAATCCCTAAACTCAAAAGACCACCTGGGACACCGTTTAGGGCCCATTGAAGAGATCCAATGCGAATCGCCGCACGCTTTGAAGGTCAAACCTGTCGACGACTATATATATTTCCTCGTCACAAAAACTAGTCAGTTGTGTGTAAGAATCCAGGCTATTGGTCCACTATTGTACAATCATAAAAAGGTAAATATTTTTATCAGTAGAAATACAGATTTTAAAACATTAAATAGAAAATGGATAAAGATAAATTAAATTTATTTATCATGAAAAATTATTTCAAAATTTCCAGTAAATTTTCTGGCTTTTATCCAAAAAGAAAAAAAATTATTCAATGCTTTCCATTTATTAAATAATAGCTTATATAAATCAAAACTGACCGGCTTCTTTAAAAAACATTTTACTTCCGTAAAGTCTGTTGATAAATGTATATATACATATTTATTCATATTATAAATATATTTCAAACATAGCGAATGCTATTTCATAGCTTCTTCATATAAACTGATTGAGTTTCTGATAAATTTCTTTTGTCTGATCTTTGCGTTTTTGTATTATGTTATTTCTTTTCATGTGGTGTTTTTGTATATCTCCTAAAATATATATTTATATACAAATATATATTGCGCGACTTATAAATATATTTATATTCGTGAGATTTAGCAAAATGTCACCGTAATCAATTACTTTAAATTTTTACATTACGATTTCAGCATTAAATTCTGAATAAAATCAAAATTAATTATATATAAAAGCAAATATATATGGCGTACCGTTTACGGAGTACCAATGAAGATAGACCCCTTAACCTCCTCGTCTTAATTTATATATAAATTTACGATTTTAATAGCGGCTTAAAGTTATAGTATGTGATAAAAAAAAAAATAAAGTTTTTAAAAATTAAAAATACTAAAAAATAAATAAAAAGTTAAAAAAAAAAAAAAATAGTTAAAATTAAAAGAATTTAAGTTAAAATTCGGTGCAATTAGGGACCAGTTGTCGATTTAAAATCGTGATTACTGAACGTGTGGGCCTTAACATTGAATCTGTAAATGAAAACATTAGTAACCCCTGCCCCGAAGAAAAAAGTCGATCTAAGAACCAAAGTTCTAGTATTTTATTTATTATTTATTTATTTATTTTTATTTATTATTTTATTTTATTATCCCATTTAAGGAATTTTTTAAGAGGTATGTATATATTGGTAAAAGTGAAGTGAAGATTTCAACCAATAGGATTTGTGGACTGTCGCAGCCAATCACTAACTCAACCATAAACATGCCTGTTCAAATCTAGTAGCATGTGCTGGACGACTTATATAGTTAAGTAGGACAGCCAAATAGGTTACATTTATTTTGTTGGGATTATCCTACATTAAGAAACATCAACTTAACTGTGTATTTAAAAATTGTTTCTTACACTCATCGAAGTTTCAGGAATGTAAAATACGAATAGAATGTTCGCGTGTAGAAATACCTTTGTAGTTTACTTCTGGATTATGAGTGACGCATGGATTACCAGTTACGAAAGTTTGGGTTGGTTTCGTTTGCAGCTCTACGGTCTTTTTTTTGCACACTTTAGGTTAATTAGACCTACAGTTTGACGTGGATTTCGAACCACTCACAAACGTCCATGCCACTGCCAGGATTCGAAACTGAAACCTGTGGTACCAATGGCCGTCAGGCGGCTACCAGTTATGAAAGTAATGCAGTAAGTATTTGTACAGAATTTGTGATATATTTAAACATTTATAAAATCAAGAATTCTATTACAAGGTCATTTGACCCAATGGTAAAATGAAGGTATTTTACACAGGTTGTTAAAATTAAATGTTAATGTATTTACGTTAACGTTAATAAATTTATAAAATTTTTCAATGAGAAGAATCTTTATTCAAAATTAGATTTGAATGTGTTTAACCAAAATCCATGGCCTTATTTAGTAAATGACCATAAAATCCCCAATTTTTTTTTTTTTTTTTTTTTTTTTTGTAGATATTGAGCCATGAAGGCTCCATCTATGGCGCAGAAGAATGTAAAGAATAATCATTATTCAGATTTAGATTTGAAGTGTTTAACCAAAAATCCATGGTCTTATTTAGTATAATGGCCATAAAATCACCCATTTTTGTATCCATGTAACAATGCAGGCTCCAACTAATTTGAGGATATTTTATTTTTTATTTTTAATAATGATGGCAATGGTCAGACTATAGAGAATTAAAAAAAAAAAAAAAAAAAAAAACCGGCGCTATTGAAAAGAAACCCCATCGCTGTAATTGCTCCACACCTTAATCGTTTTTGTGGAAAATTCTACAAATAATTTGGCTAATAAAAACCGCTTTTATACCATGACCACTGGCCTTTTTGGTACATGCATATAGTATTGACGAGCAAGCAATAAGCACTTTATCATTCCGATGGTAAATGAAAATTTTCTGAGGAGGGGGACGCCAAAGGGGGAGGGGGCGAGAGAGAATCAGTGGTCAGCGAAAGAAAATGTAAAAATAATGATGGGGCGATAAAAAAAAAGTGAATGAAAAAGCAGCCACACACTAAAATCAACATACCTGTCTCGCGTTTATACATACATGCAGTATGTCGTCGTATCATTATAATGTACCGGCACTTAAGCTAATGAACTGTAGCCAATTGCAGTTCGCATCCCCCAAAAACCCCCTTTGCCGCCTACTTTTCGCAGAATTCGCCTGTACAATAAACAGTGGTTGTCATGGAAACGGTAAAGCAAACATTATTATATAGTGTGAGAATGAAAAGAACAAAAGAGGTGGAGGGAAAAGAAAGATAATAAAGAAGAAAAAAAAAAAAAAAAAGAGAAAAATGTGTGTGTGTGTTTTGCTGTTTCTCCTGTGATGTGTGCCGTCAGATGAAATGAAAAAGATATTCAAGGTAAGTCTAGTTTCTATCATTTTTTTTTTTTTATTTTCTGTTACCCCTCTCCTTAGTATTTGAAAGTTTTCCGTTTTATTTCTGTCCTGTTTATAATGGTAAAGGTAAATAATAGGCAGGTAAAAATCGAACTCATTCGACCATGGTCAATGTCAGAAGCCCCCTTCTTCCCTCCCCGTTATTCGTGAAATTATTTATTTATTTTTTTTCTCCATTTTAAATGTTTTTAAAAAATAACCGTTATTTTTATTTATACATGAGTAGTAATTTTAATTCCGATTATTATTTGTTAATCCACACACAAAAATGCAAAACAATTTTTTTTTAGTTTTAAGTATTTTTTTTCTGTATATTTATATAAATTATATTTATTCCCTTTTAGTGACAAATAATAACATAATAATAATCGTTTCATAATTTTTAATGAGTGTCTCGTTAATGTTATTATAGCTAATAAATAATAACATTACCATTCATTAAAAAATTATGTACACGTTCATCATTTAAAAAGAGAAAGCCTAAAGAAAAAAAGAACTATATTTCTACTATATTCTACATAATTATATTTCTACAATCTTCAAGTTTTAATTTTTTTTTAAAAAAAATAGCTTAGTTTAAATTTTTGACACATTTTTTAATATAGAACAATATAATAAACGATTATAAAAAGTTATTTATTTTAAAATTTTTCCCTTATAATCAGTCACTGAGATAGAAAAGGAAATTTTTAGAGAATAGATAGGTTAGTAGGGAGAATAGAGCATTAATTATTTATTATTATTATTATTATTATTTTGCAAAAAAATTTATTAGTCTATAGTCAAACAAATATAAAATTTGATGATACTTAAGATAATTTAGTTTACACAATAGTGATAGAATAAAAAACAATAATTTTTAATTAAACCCGAGATATTCCTTTTATATTTGCATAACATTATCGCACTAAATTACATACTTTTGATATCTACAACATAGGAAACAATCTTAAACATGATTTAAGGTTAATTAATCTGAATATAATTCATCTTAAATAAATAAAGCCTTTAAAAATACAGTTAAATAGGTTAAAATACCGACTACAAAAAATTAATGGGGAAAAATTATTTAAAAAAAAACAACTATTTCAAGTATTGATAAAAATCGAAAAAAATAATTTCACATCAGTTCAACCTTTATACCCAGATAATTGATTAAAATAACACAACACGCCATACAATTGACCCTGTCAGATGAAAATCAGACAAGTTGTGTGATCTTAAGAAATTAACCCTGACACCGCCAGACGGCGGGTCAATAGTTTAACATAAATATTACAGTTATAATGGTCGAAAATTGCTGACACAAAACGACGCATTTTTTATTTTTCGTTTGATTATTAAAAAAATAAAGATAAATAAATTTTAAACATTTACTTCGGTCGAAATTAAACGTAAACAAATTCTTTTTCCCCTTATTTAATCAGTAGACATCATTATTATTTTTATTTTCGAATTTTGTCATACGATATTTAACACCTTGTTTATTTAATTTTTTTTCTTTCTTCTTTGAAAAAGAGATTAAAAAAAAAAAAAAAAAAAAGTCGTCTGCCGAAATGCCAAGCGATAATAATCACTAAAGAATCGTCTGCTCTTTAAAATTATCTTGCGCAAGTTGATGCACGCGTTATTTTACAAATTTTTAAATGCGCACAAATTATTTCATAACTCCAGTCTGAGGAATGAAAAAAAAAATTATTAACTACCCATCTTTACGAACTTTGGAATGGAACTTTCGCTATTTTTACGATTTTTCCGAGAATAATGTATTCGCTAATTCCTCAAATCGCGACGGGCAGACGATTTTTTGAAGAGGAGAGTCGTTGCGTAGGAGAAAACATCAACGTTATGCAACACAAGTTAATCACAACGCGTCGCATTCACTTTCTAACGCCAAAAGCGCATAAGATCAGCATAATTTTATCGTTTTCATCTCAAACAAGAAATGTGTTCCAAATGCCTTAACTTGCTTTATTAGAACTAGACACCAGGATCTTTTCATTACAAGAATTCAGTCATTGCAAAATAAATAAATATGGTGGATAAAATATATATATATATATATTCATTCTGAACCTGAAACGTTAGTGATTTACAGCTCACAGGTTGGTTTCACACCAAAAATTATTCATTGAATTTTCATGGCGATAAATTAATTCTTAATGGATTGTATGCAATATCCCAGTTTATTATACGACCTGTCTTGAATGTCCACTAGAGCGATTTGATGGAATACCAAATCATTTAATTTTGATTAGAAATGATTTTTTATTAAATATAATCGATAAATTATAGATTTAACACTAAAAGAAAAAAGAAATTTAACTGATAATTTAAATAGTTATAGACGCTCTACCGTCATATGAGACCAGGACCTACGGCTTAAAGTGGATTCTAAGCCATTACAAACATCCATGACTCCGCCGGAACTCAAACACGAAACCGGGATACCGAGCGCCAGACACTCGGTCATTCAGACCCCAAATAGTTATACTAAATTACTTAATAAATACAATAACCCAAAGAACATTTGATTAATTCATTAGTTACTAAATAAACCAACAGATAATTAATCTGTTAGCAAAAGGATAACTAACGAGTGATATTTTTATTTGTTAATTTATCATTCTGTATTTTTGTGAAATAAATAATTTTGAATAAAATTGTTTAATAATTTATTGAACATGAAGGAAGGTTTTTAATGATTAAAATATAAAAAATACTTTAATCAGAATAGTTAAAAAACATAATTTTCTGTTAAAAATTTTATTATAAATAATGTTAAGAAATACGCCCACAAATATATATGACCTCCTGCACACCTCCAAAAAAAAAAAAAAAATATGAACTTTTGATGTTCAATCAATTATAGAAACACAATTGATATAAACTTTTAATCTTAATTATTTTTGTAATAAAAATAATTAATTTAAATAGCCAAAATAATTATTATTTTTGGTCAAGACACGAACTTGCCACTAAATTGAATTTTAATTTAAATATTATTATTATTGCTATTTTAAAATTCGGTTGCAATGTTATAAGTAGCATTTTTTAGATGGTAAAAAAAAAAAAAAAAAAAATTCATAAATTGAATAAAACAAAATAAATAAAAATAATGAAAAAGATGTAATAATTAAATAACAATCTGCAGAAAACAAAGAGTATATTTATAACCAACTAGTTAAGACGACGTATATTTTTCTATGATGTAGAAATTTTGAGTTCTAAATAACTTAAATGTATTAATATGCAATCAATTAAAAATCCATTTTCTTCTATTTATTATCCAATATCTTTATTTTTATATGTTCCAGATTTTTTAAAATAATTTCAGAAATATATTGCAAAATAAATTTGTTTTGTCTTAATTATTTTATTTTATGTCTTAATCTTTAGAATTGTCCCAAAATGACTAAATTTTTGTATTAATAATAGTAAAATAAAACAGTCAAAATCTGATTAGATAGCGTATAGCAAAAAAATTTGCATTACGATTAGCCCTTGCATACCTTAAACTGACCATAAAATAGCACCAAAATAGGGTTTTGCATATAGGTTCCAGTTTATGGTTTTATGAACCGGTTATGACGTCACTTTCACAAGTGACGTCATAACCGGCCTCTCGGCCATTGCTACTCTATATTGTAAGTAAACTTTTTTTCTCTTTTAGTTCCATTATAAAAAAAAAGCATATATCAGTTTTTTTTTTATTTGTTTTTATAACTGTAAATAAATTTAATTGTAAATATTTAGCATATATCAGTAAATTTCATTTTGTGATATTGTGGAAAGCACAATAGATAATTTGGTATCAGCTGGCGGCGTTAATTTTTGGTAGACTGGCATGTCTATTGAAAACGGTGATTAGATTTTTTGTTCAGTGAAACCATCTGTTCAAAAGAGATTGAAAATGTTGGTTTTGAAAGGAATTCAGATTAACACTAACGAAACAGATTAAGCACTCGGTGGGAATCCTTCTTGTGTTAGAATGAAGATCATTTAAAGTATGCGGGATTTCCCATTCAGAAAAATTTCAATTATCCCTAACTATAAGACTCCTTAATGTCTTATTGTAACTATAATCCAGTAGGGGAAAATGATGAATAAAGTGAGCTACTTTATAAATTTCAATTTTAGAAAGGAATGCTTAAGTCAATACTAAAAAATCCCTATGAAAACAATATTTTTTTTCCCCTTTTTATTGTTTTTACATGAAAGATACAAGAAGTCCTTTAAAACAGAGTTTTGTTTTATATTTGGGCTCAAGTATCCTCATGAATACATGAGCCATGGTGAAGGAATGCTTGAGCCAACACTAAAACTCCCCATGAAAAAAAAATATATATATTCTTTTACATGTTTTACATGGTGCTCAATATACAAGAAATCCTTAAAAACCAGTTTTACGTTTTGACTCAAAGTATCCCCATGAATGCATGAGCTTTGGTGAAGGAATGCTTGAGCCAAAACACTCAAAAATCCCTATGAAAACAATTTTTTTCTTTTTTTTTTTTATTGTTTACATGGTGCTTAAGATGCAAGAAGTCCTTTAAAAACCAGTTTTTACTTTATGCTTTATTTTGGTTCAGGTATTCCCATGAACACATGAACCATGTTGAAGGATTGCTTGGAGCCAGAACACTAAAAATCCCTATGAAAACAATATTTTTCTTCTTTTTATTGTTTAACACTTTAACTTACTTTTTGTTGTTTAAGATACAAGAAGTCCTTTAAAAACTAGTAATAAAAGCAAAAACTAGAAACACGATCATTTTTTAATAGTGATCATTAGTGATTGAAGGATCAATTCAACTTTTTTCGTCAATGATAATGTCTTCAGTTGGTATCTACTCAATACAAGCTTCAAACAATTCTAATTTCTAAAAGTGATGTAGATAGCATAGCCAGTTGGATAACATTTAATCTCGCACAAGATATTCCAATCTATGCAATTACATTTGTTTTTGGAAGATTCTCATTAATTATGCAAGCACAATTTGTCTGCCTATTTTATATCATTATGGAAAAATCAAAAAGCTATTAACTGAGATTAGTATAAAACTTAAGTACTTTTTATTCTAAATGGATAAATACGTTCTAGTTATATATGTTATTCATCTCCAAGATAGAGATGTGCAGATATAATTGCATAAATTAAATTAAAATTACGACTGCCATATTGAATTTTTATTATCTTTTAATAAACTTTCTTATCTACAATATTTAAGATTGATTAATAGCAATACAATAAAATTATTTCTCATTGATGTAGGTAACAATATTGATAAGACATTGATTAATAGTATTTTCATTATTATTTTTTTAAAATACTTGATCCCAATATTGATAAGACATGAATGATCCCTACTGCCCTCCTTGAATCCTTGATGCATTGATGTTCGACCTTGAACATTGATTGAACTGATGTTTGACCTGTAATTACCGAGTTCTCCCCGTGTAAATAAAGGGCATAATAGTTTAAAATTCCTCACTTATTGTGGTTTTTGTGTCTCTGTATATTGTATGTAGTCCGAAATTCTATTGTAAAGAGTACATAACTCATTCGAACTGATGCCAAAAGGAGCGGTTTTCAAAAAATATAAAGAGATTCCCGTGCGAAAGTCAGACCACGTACTGGTAAATGCATATCAGTTAAACTGATATACAATGAAGATTATGCGAGAAGGAATGTGCAATGGAGATGCGAGAAAGCAACATGCGATGGAGATTTTTTTTTGACAAAGATTTTTTTTTTTTTACCACTTTTATTGTCAACTACTAATTATTATTTTTATTTAATAAATAATTAATACTTTCTTATTTTTAACAGGGCTTCAGAAGATTTATTCCAGAAAAATGTATATTAAAAAAACATTATTTCCTACAGCTTCAACAAGAATCAGAGATCACAGCCACCCTCATCTAGTCAAGGTATTTATTAACTTTTTACTTAAACAATTGATTGGATAACTTAAAAAAATTTTTCTTGAAAAATATTCAGATTTTGAAGAATAATTAAAATAGGAATCTAATGAATAACATGCTACATTGGATGTAGAATATCTATTCCCAAATATTTTTTTCTAAGATATTTATTACCAAGTATTTAAATTAAGTATGGTTTTTTATTAAATAATACTTGCTATTGTATAATTTCTAAGTGTAAATATATTTAATAAAATTAGCTAAAATATACACAACATTTATATAGCTGATTTCTAATTTGGACTTTTAAACAAAATAAAAAGATAATTATGGCATATTTCTTTTTATAAATCAAAGTATACAAAAATATTACAAAATAATAAAAATTGTCATAAAATCCATATTTAAATGAGCATCAATCGAAAGCGTACAAATTTGATAGAGAAATATAAAGAAAATAATTATAAATTTTAATGATTCTGATTATTTTTTTACGAAATATTTTTATAAAATCAATATTCCAATTCCAAATTCAATATTCCAAAAATATATTAATCGAGAACGTATGCAAATTTGATGGATAAACAAATTTGATTTAAATAAAAGAATTATAATTTTTAATGATTCCGATTATATATTACTGTAAGGAATTAGATATAAATGTATTCTTAAAAATATATTCTAAGAAATAATACGTATTTCCTTTCAATGATATTAGTGTCATTTTTAATTGATGTTAAAATAATATTTAATACTAATTTAATTTAAGCTCGGCAAAAAATCATCTTTCTTAAGTACTGGGCATTTGTTAAAACACATTTTTTTTATTCGAATGCATAATTAAATTTTCTTAATAACAAATAAGAAACTTAAAAATATCACATTGCATGTCTTTTCAAATTAAATTAGTACTTTTTAATTAAAGAACATTAAAGTGCAAATAAGTACTGTGGCGATTTACATGTATACACGAATAACGAAGCATGAAAATTTAAATATTACAAAGATAATTATAATTATTTTTAATACTAATTTAATTTAAGCTCAGCATAAAATCCCCTTTCATAAGCCCTTGCATTAATTAAACACGTTTTATTCGAATGCATAATTAAATGTTCTTAATATACAAATGAAGAAATTTAAATATTCGTACTTTTTAATTAAAGAAAATTAAAAATACTGTGGCGATTTACATGCATACACGCATATATATACACAAATGACTATCAGCAAATTGTAGAATAACCACATAAAAACTTATGGACGATAAACAAAAGAAGTCAATACGACTTACCAAATGCCTAATTCGAACAAACTCAATCAAAAACAGAAGCGTGAAAATTTAAATATTACAAATCACAACGAACAGCAAGAAGTGAGACACCACAACTACCATCCACCGAACATCCAAGCAATTAAAGCACAACAAACACACGAACTCAAATTAAATTTGTGCTTTTAAATTAAAGAAAATTAAAATGCAAATAAGTACTGTGCCGATTTACATGTAGACATTAATAACTATCAGCAAGTCAATTGTAGAATAGCCACATAAAAAAATTATGGATGATCAACAAACGAAATCAATATGGCTTATAAAATGCCTAATTCGACTCCGATCCCAAAACGAAGCATGAAAATTTAAATATTACAAAGATAATTATAATTGATATTAAAATTATGTTTAACACTAATTTGAATTAATTTACATGTTGAATATTAATTTAATTGAATATTAACTTACATGTATACACGCATATATATACGAATGACTATCAGTGTTATAATATTGTAGAATAGCCACATTTTTTATGTGGCTATTCTACAATGATAAACAAAAGAAGTCAATACGACTTACCAAACACCTAATTCGAACAAACTCAATCAAAACGAAGCATGAAAATTTAAATATTACAAACAGCAAGAAGTGAGACACCACAACTACCATCCACCGAACATCCAAGCAATTAAAGCACAACAAACACACCAAAGCAGATGCATAGCACACCCACAAGTCGATCTGACAAGATCTTAAAATGCACAAAGGGATTGCCGCTGACGAAACAGGAAGAATTAATCAAAAATATCACAGATGATGGAAATACCAGTCTTTCATATGCGATACAGACAAATCAAAATGCATATTTGTCAGTAGTTGCAAAGATAATTGCCCGTTAGACCAATTATACACTACACGGCAGCGATTTCTAGTATTGAAATGTACTGGCACAGAACAGTTTTCAACTGCTAATCATGTTTCCAACACACTTCTATCTGATAACGCGAAAACGCTACAGTCATGCTTTTGAAATATACCTCTAAAATAACTAGTGAAACATTAATTAGTTTTTTAAAACGAATTCATATGTTGCCTCGTCACCATTCGCTACGTAAATTGGACTCTAATGAGGTATTTTAAGAAGAAAAAATTGCTACCAAGGAGGAAATGGACAAGCTACTAAGAAACAGAACTAAACATAAATTTTACTTTTAATAACTAATAAAATAAGACTACACAAATATAAATATTGATACTATCGTGGTTTAAAATAATGGGATTTTATATTTATGACGAAAACTCATTTAATAATTTGATGTAAGTATTAAATGTATATTTTAACGTTCCTTAATGAATCACCTCAAAGAAACTTGTGTTTTTGTTTACATTTAACACCAGGAAGGATATGGGCAAAGTCACTAAGAAACAGGTCTGAATATAAATTTTACTTTTTACATTAATAGTAAGACTACACAATATAAATATTGATACTATTGTGATTTAAATTTATAAGATTTTATATTTATGACGAAAGCTTCCCAAGATACATTAAATTATTAAATGTATAACTTGAAGTGAAGTATTAAAAGTATAATTTCAAATTTAAAGTTCATTAATGAATCAGCTCAAACCCAAATTTGTAACTTTTGTTTACATTTGACACCAGGAATGAAATGGACAAGCCACTAAGAAACGGATTTAAGCATAAATTTTACTTGTAATATTTAATTATATTAATTATATTAGTAGTTATTAATAGTAAGACTACACAAAATAAATATTGATACTTTCATGATTTAAATTGATATGATTTTATATTTATGACGAAAGCTTCCCAAAATATATCAAATTATTAAATGCATAACATGCAGTGAAGTATTTAATTTATAACTTGAAACGAAGCACTAAATATATAATTTGAAATAAAGTATTAAATGTATGATTTGAAGTGAAGTATTAAATGATTTATGATTTGAAGTTTTATTCATTAATGAATCTCCCTAGAAACCAAATTTGTAACTTTTGTTTACATTTCATAGGAATTTTGCTGGCTTTCGTCCCATGCAATACACACATATAAGACCAGTTAATCATTGAAAGATTTTCTAAGAAACTCTATCCGTTGTAAGTGGAAGAAGTTTTTTGCCATATAAACGAAGAAAAAACAGAATTTGTCATATAAACGAAGAAAAAAAAGGTAAGTAAAAAATCACTGTAATATTTCAGATAAATCTCAATAAAAATTCTAAGCATTATTTAAAAAAAAAAAAGAAAACATCTCTTATAATGATATCTAAGAATATTTATCACACTTTTAAGTAAACATGCATAAAACAATTTTAATTAAATAGATATTTGTGTAAATAATCCATGAATGTAAATTATTTGAATATATATTAATAACCATTTACACACAAATTTAAATACAATTTTCAAATGTTTGAAGAGTAAAATTAGTTACTAGTTTCTACAATATTATGAAACAAAAAACTACCCATAACTAACATCTTCTAATATTTATTTCTAAAAATAAATAATGAAAATCTATGAACGTATCGAATTCCCATTACAAATCTAAACCAAAATAAATTCTCAAAACTGGTTTATAATTCCACCACCAAATTTGAAAACATTTTCTCTTGAAACACTTAAATAAACCCCGTGCACTTTAGTAATAGAAAAGAAGATTATCAAAAAAAAAAGCTCAGCAAGAATAAGGAAAGTATAAATAAAAATACAGCCGATAAGATATTTCGAACAAAATAGCAGACGACTTTTCTCTCTCGTGTGTGTGTTAGTATTTTTGTTCTTTTTTTTTTTCTATATATTTTTTTTACTAGCAGCGCCTACGGCTACGCTGAATCAGCTGAGCAGATGACGTCACGAAAGATTGAAAGCGCACGCGCACAACTTCTAGTTGAGTAAAGTATAAACAAGAAAATAAAGAAAAAACTAACCAAAAAAAAATTTTTAAGAAGACAAAAGTATGTTATCTAAATATATTAAATTTCTTTGAAATATATTTTCGGAATTTAAATGATGCAACATAAATTTCTAAAAATTATATGTATATATAATTCACAGAAAATATTTTTAAAAAAAAATCAATTTTTTTCAATTGTTTCTTTTCATAAGTGGGCAAAAATTTAATACAAAATTACTTGCATGTAAAAATAATAGATGTGAAAAAATAATAATTCACGTCTCAATTATTTTTGACAAAATGTTGTTCAGTTTTTTGCATTTTAAATAATGTAAATAGTGCAGCGTAACAAGTTTCTTAATATTCACGCCATGACTTAAAACTAAGTATGCAATAAATATAAATTGGAATACAATAAATTGCTCCCCCAAAACATTGTTACAAGAATTCTCTGTATTTGTATTTGAAGGACAAGTTTTTAAGATACTTTAGACTTTAATTACATTATTATAAAGACTAAATTAGTTTCGCCCGTGCTATGCGATCCATTTAAATTATTTTAAAAAAGATTTAACGAATATATTACACATTAAAAATAATTCAAAAAACTTTATTTTTTTTAAATGAAATTCAAATTAAAAAAATGTGTGGTTTGGCGATAAAACACACAAGTCAAGCGTGTTTTATCGCCAAACCACAAATGTCAAGCCAAACATTTATATAATACAACCTACGTATTCTAAGGATTACTGTAAGCCTTAAATGTGGCCGAACATTGTATAAGCAGAGATCAACTAACAGAGGTCTATTTCATATGTCCATTTTACTTTTTTAAAATACTGATTTGAAAAAAAATTAAAAAACCTCCATCCGAAACCTTTTAATAAAAAGTATGCATTTAAAATTACAAAAATATTTTTATTCAAATTTTTGTACTTCGTTTTATAAAAATATATTAATATTTTCTAGCTTGTTTTACAAAAATATTTTATTCAATGTTTTTACTTGGTTTTACAAAAGTATCTCAATTTCAATGTTTTTTGCTTACTACTTACAAAATTATTTTTATTCAATATTTTCTATTTTATTCTTTGCCACTAACATGCTAGTCGGAATGCAAGTTTTTTTTTTTTATTGTTATTATCTCTAAGATATCCAATTGCCAAATGAATCATAAAAAATAGATAAATGAAAACCATTTAACTTATGCTGTTAATTACTATAAATATTAAACTAAAAAATTATTAAATTAATGCAATGTCACGCATCAAATTCTTTAATGTTTATAACATTATTTACCTTTGTTATATATAAATTTGAGTGTGTGCATATATGAAATAAAAATGCAAATAAATTAAAATAAAAACACAAGTAAATTCAATTGCAATATTTAAAAATATTCAGTCTGTTAAGTAAAAAAATGACACTAGAATGTTTAGTCTAATCAATTTACCAATGGTTTAATTAGTTGCAGAAAATTTATGTTTGGCGACAGAAATTTTAAGTTATCTCAGCGTGTGCGTGTATACAAATTAAAAAGTGCAAATAAATTAAAATAAATAAAATTTACAAAAACAAAAAAATTCTTTTTTTTTTTGCATTATTATTTTAAAATATTCAGTCTGTTAAGTATAAAGAATAGTACTTAAAATGTTTAGTTTAATCAATTTACTAATGGTTTATTTAATTGCAGAAAATTTATGTTTGGCGATAGAAATTTTAAGTTATCTCATTTGGCGTATATGTACAAATTAAAAATGTAAATCATCATCATCATTCGACGCAAATAGTACCTTGGCCATATTATGGCCTAAAACTCCTAATCTTGCACAATAAAGTTCATTGCAGAAAAAATGGTTTGATTAAAACAAAGCAGTGAGCATGAAAGGTATGTCCAGTGTTAGTAGAAAAGAAATAAAACGCAAAGTAAAAAAAAAAAAATGGCGTAATTAAAAATAAAACAATTATTAATTAATTTAAAAAGGAGCTGCATTTTCAAAGGGTTAGAAGCGTTTTAAATTGCATATAGATATTTCAAGTTATCTCAAACATAATTAAAAATGTAAAAAATTAAAATAAATGAAATTTAAAAAAAAAAAAAAAATAAATTTATTTACAATATTATTAAAAAATATTCAGTCTGCTAAGTATCCAGAATGGCACTAGAATGTTTAGTCTAATCAATTTACCAATGGTTTATTTAATTGCAGAAAATTAATGTTTGGCGATAAAAATATTTCAAGTTATCTCAGTTGGCGCGATAGATGGAGAAAAGTTGCCAATGGCCACAGAAGAGAAAGGACTTGGCTCTGATCAATCGCAGCCAAGCCGATGCCTATCGCGGGGACCTCTAATATATATCCAGTCATCTAATAACAAGAAACAAAATGCGGCAGAAATGCAGACAGTTCGACTGTTAATAAGTTGACGTCACCAGGCCCAGTGATGCGAATGGGGTCGTCAAGCGGTTGTCATGGCAACGGGTAGGGAACATATTTCGATGACGTCCAACTTATGACCACTACTGGACGTTGCCTTCGGGGCCCAAAAAAAGCGGGGAAAGGGTTGGGCGCTATCAATTAGTGGGGTGAACTATTTTATTGAAGGATTTAATATGGAGGTCGGAAGACGGCGGGAGGTTACAGTCACAGTGGCAGATTGTTAACTGTGCGGTCACAACACCGATGATAAAATATCGCCGGCCGTTTGGACAAAGCCTCTCCGAGCTGAGGTGTTTCTTATTTTTGGGTGATTAAAATTGTTTCAGTTTGCCAAAACAAAAGTAATTAGTCCCTCTTGTAATAACTATTATTTGGTTTGAATTTTAACTTTGCAAAAATTCTCGCACAATTTTCCGTAATTGTTTTTATTCAATTCCTTCTATTAGTTCACACTCTCCCTATATATATATATATATATATATCTTGCTCAAATTTTCAATCGTTAATAAAATACTTTCTATTCATCCACTCAAGTTCAAATACATTTTTTTGAACTTGTAGTGGATGAAGCACTGAACGTTAATACAGTTTTTTCAAATATTAATTCAGTAATTAAATTTAATGAATTAATTTTAGTTTTTTTTTTAATTTAAGTTGCATATATCTACCCAATAGATGGCGCCAGATAAACTTAAAAAAAAAGAATGAGAAAATTATTTATAAAGGACTTTCTGCAATATATGGAAAAAATAATAGAGGAATTGACTTAAACAAGTAATATAAAAAAAAATTATGTTTTTCTTATATCTATTAGATAAAATTCTGAAAATATAAATCTGTAATAAAAATTTAAGTTGCAAATATAGTATTCTTCGTTAACAGTAACGGTTTTTCTGAAGTAAGTTCTTCTGAAACGTTTAAATTCATGACAAATTTTTAAGCCGGTTTATACCTGCAAATATTTTTGCAGCTTAAAAGTGAAATAACTATTGAAGTTCTTCAAAAAACTATTTCGTAAATGAATATTTGAATGAATCTTGAAATTTTTTTGAAATTATAAACATCTAAAAAATTTTGCTAAAATAATATTCCTCACCATTGTATTTTTGTACATAAATCAATTATTATCAATCACGTTTGCTACCACCATCAATTACTATTGCCCTTTTGCATATTGGTAAAGTACCAATGTGTATAAACGTAATGATTTTGTATAATACTTTTTATTATTATTAATCTTTTATTAATTAATCATCTATTAAATAATCAGAGCCAAGTCTGATCTCTTCTATTGGCTTGGCAGCTTTTCTGAGTCGGTTTTCCCGATCTATCGCGCCAAAAGAAGATAACTTAAAATTTCTATCGCCAAACGTAATTTTTTCTGCATTTAAGTAAACTATTGGTAAATTGGTAAAAAAAGTAAAATTAAAATTAATTAAAAAAGTAATAATAAAAATACTTAATTGGTAAGTATTATACTTAAATAATTAAAATCTGACTTAAGGTTTTAATGCAAACACTACAACTGAAAACACACCTCAAATGAACTGAATTCGTCATTTAGCAAAACTATTTGGCTGACAATAAAAATTTATTAAGTATGAAAAATAGGCTAATGAAAATCTAATATTTCCTGTATGAAATATAAAATTGTTTTATAATCCTTAATTTAGTATAGGTCCTATTAAATCCATGCACCTTAATACAAAAATAAGCGAATGGATAGTCTTGTTTACATGTGACAAATGTGGATGGCATAAAAGTGGTATCTGAAAAAGGGGGAAAAAATATTTTATATTGAACTGTTTATCGAAAATATTGGTACGCAGGTGAGAATTTCACATTACAATACGGCTAAAAGCAAAGAAAAGGGTTTGAGTATAACAATACAGTGTTTGAAGATGAAAGGAAACGTCTCAAATCAGGGATCATTAATTCTTGTGAGAGTACGGAATAGAGCAGCTGCAAAAGGAAGAAAACCATTGGACAAAAGTATTGGCCCAACCCTTCCCAATGACCCTCACGCATAATTGTACTAAACGATAAACTTTTGTTCGGGTCACGACGAATTGGTCAAAATTCTTTTTGAATAAGATTCCCTCCCTTTGTTGCAAAGGTAGAGAGGGAATCATCAATAGAAGATCTCCAAGGTACATAAGTTTAAAAAATATGTAAAGGGTACCGCACTACTTTCTCTAACGTATGTAAAGAAAGGACTTATGTACTGAGAATTCCGATAGTTGACAGGTACTTGGATGTGGCAGAAATATAATTGAAGCTTGCAATCAGGCAAGAGATTTTTTTGACAAACTCGTACATTGTACGTTTAGGTTGTAACTTAATACAGTGATAGCATTTGCTTTGATTTCCTTCATGTCAGCTGCCTTTATCGATATATTGGAGAATAGCAATTCCTCCACAAAGATTTCTAAGGTGCATAGACCTAAACAATATGCAAAGCGCACCGCAAGACTATTTTTATTGTATGGGAAGAAAGGAGTTGATGTACTGAAAATTCCTACAGTTGACAGTTATTTGGATATGATAGAAACGTAATCGAAGCTTGCAATCAGGTAAGAGATTTTGACAAACTCACAAACTGTACGTTTAGGTTGTAACTTAATACAATGATTACACAATTTACAACACATTTTTTATACAATGTCTTGATTTCATTCGTTCATGTATGCTGCCATTAATAATCTTTATTATGATAAAATATATTATTGTGGAATTATTGCTATTCTTCAATATATCAATGACAAAGATTTCTAAGGTACATAGAGCTAAAAAATATGTAAAAGATACCACACTACTTTCTCTAACGTATGTGAAGAAAGGACCTGATGTACCGAGAATTCCTATAGTTGATAGTTACTTGGATGCGACAGAAATGTAATCGAAGCTTGCAATCAGGTAAGAGATTTTGACAAACTCCCCAAACTGTGCATTTAAGTTGTAACTTAGTAAAGTGATTACACTTGCTTTGATTTCATTCGTTCATGTCTGCTGCCATTAATAATGTTTATAATACATTAATATATTGGAGAATAGCAATAATTCCACAATGACAAAAGATTTCTAAGGTACATAGAGCTAAAAAACATGTAAAAGGTACCGCTCGACTATTTCTAACGTAAGAAAGGAATTGATGTAGCTGACAAATACTTGGATGTGACAGAAATGTATTCGAAGCTTGCAATTCGGGAAGAGATTTTGACAAACTCACAAATTGTAGATTTTAAGTTGTAACTTAGTAAAAGTGATTTCACTTGCTTTGATTTCATTCATGTCTAATGCCATTAATAATGTTTCATAATGCATTGAGGAATTTTGCTATTCTCCAATATATAAACGATAAAGATTTCTACGCAACGTTGGATATATATTACTAAATATTATTTCAATTATTTAGAACATTATCCTTATATTTTACCAATATGAGCTATTTAATAACCATTTATGATCGGCAAAATTCTGCACTAGATCAAGCACATCTCGTAGATCAATAACAAAGATTAAAAAAATAAATATCTATCGATGGGTTGACCAATCAACAAGATTTAAGAATCAGGACCAAGATTTGATCCAAGGACAAAGAAAAATTTGAAGATAAATGAAAGATGGTTTTTCAGAATCCTCTTCCCTTCCCAGTTGTGGGAGAAGATAATCAAACTATAACATTGCTTTATGTTGCACATTTTTTCTCTCTGGGATAAAATTCCTAGCTTTAACTTTTTAAAAATGCCAACACTGTAAAAAACTATTCCCCTTCAATCCAATGTCCCCCTTTATTTTGGGTCTGGTCCTTTACGACCCATAAAAACCAGCCGACTTGAAAGATTGCTGTTGTACCATTATAGAGAAGGGGAGACATGGAACAAACATTGTACATTCTCTCACAACAGTGTGGATATGGATATTCTGCAAAGCCTGATTCGAAAACAAATTTTGTTGGAAAAATAATAATCATTCGTGTTGTTTTCAAATGCTGGGCCATTTGACCTATGAGGTCATTTGGCAATAGAACATCAGATATGCATATATTCCATGTTAGCCAACGTGCACCATAAGTTCAAGCATACTATTTACCACAATTTCAAACATAATGTGAACTACAACATCCGCAAAGATGCTATTTTGTCCACCTGGGTGATCGAATCCTCCCCCTTAGGAGACCAATGCCAGTTGATTACCATGCCATTCCTCCACTTGATGAACATGGTTTCGAACATATGTGTGTGCGTGCGAGTGCAAAAATATAGATTATAAATTATTTTGAAATGATATTTAACAATAATCTGGGGCCTGATGGCCGAGGACTACCGCCCTGGCGCTCGATACCACAGATTTCAGAGGTGCCATGGATGTCTGTAGTGGTTCGGAATCCACTTTCAACAATAGTAGGTCCCGGTTTAATATGACTACTACTACACCACACCACATCACATCACTGTGCCTAGAGATGAGTTGCCCCTTTAGAGTTTGGGAATGATGTGGGGTGAGAAGTCTGAATGGGCTTGTGAACGCTCTACGGTCATATGAGACCGTGACCTACGACTTTGTATTCCGAACCACTATAAACATTCCGAAATCTGAAATCTGTCGAAGCCGAAACCTGTGGTACCGAGCGCCAGAGTGCTGGTCACTCGGCCATCAGGCTCCCGGTCTACTATGATTGTAGAGCGTTGGGCGTAGGACTGATAACCCTGCCCCGTTTCAGGATTTTTCTCTCATGTAACACACAAATGTGGGGCAGTTACACCTAAAAGTACACCTAGATGACAATGTGCTCTTATCATCATTCGTCGATCGATTGTTAATGACATATGTGGAACACGAGATATACCCTTTTATATTAAATAACAGGAAAACTTAAAAATACATTAAAATTCTACCTTATTTTTGAATTTGACAAACGTGGAAAAAAAAAAACCCAATTAATTAAAAAAAAAATATAATTAAAAAAAGTTTTGATGCGTTAAATACTTACAGCAGTAATATAAAAATTGAGATTAAAAACTTATTAATTTCCAAAAAAATACATTAGATTTATATTTATTTTTTTATGATAAAAAAAAAAAAACAAGCCTAAAATCAGATTAAATAAACAGTGCATCAAACAAATAATTAATAAAAAAAAATTTATAATAACAGGAGATAATTATAAATGAAATTCTGATTTTAAAAGCTTAGCTAAAATCGCAATATATTCAAAGTCAAGGTTTGAAGGTCAAAGTCATTTGCAAACTCATCTTTTCAAAAATACAATCATGTATACATGCATGTCAAACCTATCATATAGTTACAAACAACAACAAAGAACTCTAGAATTTCGAATTCGTATAGTGAATGAAAAGAAGAAGAATTTAGTACATACAGAAATAATAGGAATAATAATAGTAAATAGGAGTCCTATTGATTTATTCTACATGCAATGACAAAAGAAACCCCCGACAGAATGATAGAAGATCCTCTATTCAGTACTCCTTCTCCCCCTTCTTCAACACACGAAATCCTTCATCGAGCACAAAACTGATGAACTTTGAACTTCTTGGGGATTTAACAACAATGTGCTTAAGTTAATTAATCGCCCTTACTACTTCGCGAGTGAATTGGTCACAGTACTCCAGATGATATGATGTCCCATCTCTGGCACCAAGGTCACTTTGATATGGCACCATGTCATTTTTTGCGTTTGGAAGTTTGTAAAAGATAAAGTGTATGTTCCACAATTATGAGTAAATTTATTTGAACTTAAACAATGGATTTCTGATGCTGTGCAATCAATTACCAATGACACTTTACAACTAGCATGTTTGGCAGAACTTAACATAAGATCTTGACATTATACGTGTATCTAAAGAACAAAGTTACATCGAATACTTCGCATGTAATAAAATCTTTTGTATTTTTTCTTTGTGTTGGTGTTTTATCATACATCGTTATACATAATTTATTTTTGAAAATATGGAGATTTGAAAACGGATGATTCATTTTGAATAACCCTGCACATATTATATAGTGTGTGTTTAGCACATACATCCAAACATTCAACACAAACTGGTGGAAAATTGACAGGAAATGGACTAGAAACATCATTTTTCACAACAAAATGCACAACAGTATTCGCTACTGGCAAATTGTATAGCAAAAACAATCCCATCACTTGCAATACAATAACCCTGAAGTGCCTCACAATTCTCAAAAAATAAAAAAGTAAGAAATTATTAAAGATTATATAAATTATATATTAACATTTATATATTATGTAAACATTTGAAAGGAGAATGAGTATTATTTTTAAAAAATGGTATTAAATTGAAATGCTAAGTGTTTTATATTATTTTTAATATCTTTTTGCTCGGTTTATGTGCCATTACACAGACTCAAAATCTAATTTTTCAATATAATTAAACGAAATGAATGAAATATTTCTAAAAAAAAAAAAATGAATTAAATAATATTTAGATGTATTATATCTGCCATCAATCTTTTAATACGACTTCAATCAATTAGTAATGAGTATAAGAATACATATTAAAAAAAAAAAAAAAAATCACATCGATATTTAATTTTAGACAGTAAAATTCATTAATGCCTGTATTATTTAAAAACAATATTAAATTTTTATGCAATGAATTAATTATAGCAATTTACAAAAGAAACCAAACGGTTATTGGTAAATGTTATATTTATTAGACGTTACGTTTTACATTATATCCATAGTTTGCTAATCGTCTATTTATTTTCATTTAAATCCATGTATTAAATCCATTTAATTTAAATTCATGTTTTAATCTATTGTTAATTTAGTAGCAATATTAATATTTTATGCAATGAATTAATTATAGCAATTTACAAAGAAAAACCAGACGCTTATTGGTTTCATATGTTATATCTATTAGACGTTACATTTATTGTTAAGTTTGCTAAACGCCCATTTATTTCCATTTAAAATAAATGCATCAAATCCATTTAATTTAAATTAATGTTTTAATCTACAATAATATCCATGTTTTAAATCCATTTTATTGTTGCATTAAAATGTTTAAAAAAAATTACCACAATCGGTTAAGCTGTCTAATGATATCAAATATTGAAGTTTTTGTATTATCTTGATAATAACAAATATCACTTTTTTTTTTTTTTTGGTTGATATTTTTTTCTCAATTAAATTTACTACAGTAAGAAAAACATTTCACAGATACCAAAGTAATATATGCTAATATATTTTATGAATTTATACATATTATATATATCTATATAAAAAAAAAAAAAGGAAGAAAAAAATAACACAAAGATCTTACCAAAAAGTTGGAAAACTCATCCATTATAATAAAAAATCCGCAAACTTAGAGAGTCTTGTAATTTCACACTATGAAAATGAATCACGTGAAAAATTGGGTGAAACCACAACAACCACCACACGCATTAAAAAAAAGGGAAAGTTTATTTTTGAGAAATACAGAGACGAAATTAACAAACAAATAGATGCTCTTTGTAACCTCGGCAATCAAAGAGATAAGGCAGACGGTTTACATATTGAAATTGCTTTCCCGAAATCAGTAGAAATATCAGCAAAAAAATGGTAATGAAAAGAAAAAAAGTTATTGTCGTAGTAGACGAGAGATAATTTCTCGCTTACATAATCTTGTGAGAAAATAATAAACTGCTTATTGTTGCAGCAACTGATAACACCAATTTCTGACCATTTATTGACAATTCTCAAAAATGCACTGGACGAAAGTGATCAGCCATTACAAAATACAGTAAGTGATCTAATAGAGAAAAAAAAATTTTTTTTAATTTTTGTAAGTAGTAAAAAAAAAAAAAAATCACTAATGGACACAAAATCACCAATCACCGGAACAAATCACTATTTATTTTTTTTTTTTAATATTAAAGCTGCCTAAAATAATTACTTGCAAAATATCTTAATTTAAAATAATTCATCCTCGTCATCGGTGATCTACCAGATTTTTTTTTAATTCTTGTACGTAGTTGGAAAAAAAAATCACCAATCACCGGACCAAATCACCATTCACCGTTTTTTTTTAACATTAAAGCTGCCTAAAATAATTACTTGCAAAATATTTTAATTTAAAATAATCATAATCATCATCATCGGCGCAACACCTTCATCCAAGGCCGTCTGATTAATCCAAGAACAAATCCGGTATCAGCCAAATCCAAGAACCGATCCGGTCTCAAGGAAGGAGGAAAGGGGAAGAAGCTTCTGTTGTGATGGTCTAGAAGTCTGACTTGCCTCCGTGACAATGCCTTTTTAAAGGTAGATTGTCAGCTCTAATCACAACGATCTACAATATTAGATCGGGACCTACAGTTTAAAGTAAAAATTTTTGTAAGTAGACAAAAAAAAAAAAAAAAAAAAAAAATTACCGAAATACACTTTATTTTTATTTTTCTTAATATTAAGGTTGCCTAAAATAATTAGTTTTAAAATATTTTTAATTTAAAATAATTCATCATCATCGGCGCCACACCCCCATGGTGGGCCAAGGCAGTCTGCCTGGTGGCAGCCCAATGAAGAAAGATTGATTTGGGATTGAGATTGATTAATTTGACAGAGATTGATTTCTGGTCTCATGGAAGGGGGGGGGTTCTGTTGGGATGGACCACCCCGTAGGTAGAAGTATGACTTGCTTCCTTGACATTGACCTTTTACAGGGTTGTCAGCCCTAATACCACTATAAACATCAATGACACCACCCGGACTCGAACCCGAAACATGTGGCACCGAAGGCGAGAGCGGGGTCTGCCATCAGGCCCCTAAAAGAAACATTGGCCCAAGAGGGGGATTTAAAATAATTCCACCAATGAAAAATGCATTAAGCTTCAATTGAATAAAATTGCACGTAGTCCTTTCACTAAATAACACAAGCAATAACTTTAATTAATTATAGCAATAACTTTTGTTCTTTTCTCTAAATAGCATTTTTTTTTTATTCTGAATTTTATGGGTAAATTTATTTAGATCTAACATACAAAGCTAGAATTTAAACTAGAAAGAAGTTACCTTTCCAGATGAAATTAATGATAATGCATCGATCTTAATTCACTATTATTTATTTACATTAAAGATTTCCATATATATATTTTGTGTTTTCTGTCACATTTCTTACAAGAAATATAGAAATTGATGTAGTTATTTTCTACCATCATCCACTTCCTTGCAAACTGTTGCAAGAACCAGTCCAGATGGCAATAAGCCATCATTGGTTAAATATTCCGCCTATACGAACTATTCACAACAGTCCCTCATACAAGAACTCGCTTATTCGCCATATTATTACTTGAAGTTCTATCACGCAGGCCAATTTTTGCTATATATGAGTGTGCTACATCGCTAAATTATTTTTGACCTGTTATTGGAATACATCGCCAGATGTGTTTTTGATTTGGATTCAATCATCTGGTGAGATATCATAATAATTTGACAGCACTTATACTTTGATAAAGCTCTAAGAATGTTATAATTAATATTATTCAGTTTTACTGAATTTCTGAATAACTTGTTTCACACATCATTATTGCATATTTGCAAAAATATTTGTATTAATTTTCGTTCTGCCAATGTAGTTCCAGCTGTTTAACCTTATATATATGAGTGTGTTTGGCTAATAATTTTTAGTTTCGTTCAGATTATGCACAGATTTTGAACAATTTCTTTCTATTTTAGGTGCCTGAATATGAAGCAATTTTATTGTACAATTTGATCGTAATTTATGAAGTACATGATATTTTACGTGCAGCAAATATTGTTATGGGTTTTGTTGTGCAAAAATGAAATGTGCATCTAGCGCATACCTTGTGAGATCTCTTTTGATTTTTGCATTGATCTGTCGTGTTCTTTATTATATATATTTGATCGCTGAGAAATTTTAAACAAAACTGATATCACAAGCAAGAAACTACGTCTTAATTCCACAGGTAATCTGATCAGAAGCGTCTACAAATTAAACAGATTCTAATTTCTATTCTTATTACTATTCTAATTTCATACATTCCTTTTTTTTTTTTTTTTTCCTTTTACTCGATAATATTTTTGGTGATAACATTTTGGCGTACGTATGGCTTCCCAGACTGCTATCACTTTTAACTGATAAGCAACCAGTGATTAATCTACAAATAAAAACCAAATGTTATCGAGAAAAAATAAATAAATGAGCCGATATAAATCATCAACTCTCTATCAGCAGTATTGGGAAAGAAAACATAATTAAAGATTAGCTTGATGCATTAGCTGCAGTATGTTTTGTTAGCAAGTAATATCTTTTTTAACACTTTTCAATAATTATAAATAAAATAGAAGTGGTAAGAACTTCACATCTTTTCCCATATTAATGCATCTTAGAATAGGCTATGAAGTTCCATATTTCAAAAGCACAACTCATAATCATAACACTTTGATCACTATGTTTACATCTTTAATAATTTTTGTGGCATCGACAACTGGTCCTAATTATGCTTGAATTTAAACTTAAATTTTTTATTTTTTATTTTCTTATTATTTATTTTTAGTATTTTTAAATTTTGAATACCTTTTATTTAACTTCAGAACATTATCTTGTAAATTGTAATTATATCTATGAATTAAGATAAGGAGGTTAAGGGTCTATCTCCATTAGTATTCGGTAATCGGTACGCCAGTTGCCAGTCAAGCATAAGTCTCATGAGATTAGAAACTGGGTTTGCAATCAAAATTCTTCTTAAGGTGCGAGGAGTCATTTGGACAATTATTTTTGCTGTAGGCGCACATTGCCCCAGATGGTCAAGACATCTCCAGAAATTCTTGAGTCATTGTTCGTCAACTGAAAAGAAATATGTTCAAACAAAAAGCAAACTCACCCTAGACTAAGAAGGGGAGATTATTGGGGAACTACAACAATAGTGGCGCCAATCGGTTGTATATTACATTATTTGCAAGTATATATCTATATCTTCTTTTATAATCTCCTCCAAAATTCTTCAGGCCTTTCCATCTTTTATCTTAGACCTCACAGCTCATTACTATAAAAGGCGCACATCATGCGCCCACCTACAGTTTAAAGTGGAATCCGAGCCACACACGAACATCCATGACAATGGTATCACAGCCTACAGGCCAATACCCAAAGGCCAACATAGCCACCAGGTCAGGCAAGGCGCTTTAATTGTCCCCTCAGCTATTTGTTGAACACTCACCAATGACCATCAGACACCAATGGTGATTTGGTTTTTGTTGCTCTACTGTCAATTTTGTGATAGAGCTAAACAGACCACGCCCTAAGCCACTCACGAACATCCATACCACCGCCGCCATGGTTAGAACCTGAAACCCGTGGTACCAAACGCCAGAGCACTAGCCACTAGACCATCGGACCGCGACATGAAGGATGAAGTACTAGCTTGTTGTTATTTCTGGTGGATTACCAGCTTGTTGTTGTTATCTCCAAAAAATTAGAATTAACCAATAAATCTGGCGTTTATCTACACATTAATCATTGTAAGTAACTTTTTTAAATAATTTTTACTTAAAAAAATGATTTTATATTGTCATGTGCAAAAGCTCTATTCAATACTTAGAAGAAGTGGATATCTCGACTGTGAACAGTCATCTGGATATATTTGTTTTGAGGGTAGGTTATATTAACTCTTATTTACTATAGGTTTTTATAGATCAAATGTTTTGATCACAATTTGTATTCTTTTTTCTTTATCACATTTTAGTTAACGCATTGTTTCATAGAATGTTGACTATATAGGAAGTCTGTTTATAAAAAAGAATTTCATAGTTATTTTAAAGAACCTCGTAAAAAAATTAAATTTTTAAAACTTCATTCTAATCGTATTTCACTATTGAAATTAAGGTTACGTTGTGAAGATATGAACTTATAGTGCTGTTAAAGTTGGTATTGTATTTATGGAAAGTATAGCCGTAAAGTATTATACTGTAAAGTATAGCTTAAAACCACAGTTCGATTTAAGATGTTTGTATTCGGGGTGTGTTTTTGCCCTAATCCTTGCAATACCATTACATTTTAAAATAATTTATTTTCACGTATTAATTAAAATTTAAAACTTGTACTTTTTTTTTTATTAGAATAATTACAAAAAAAAAAAAAAAAAAAAAAAATTGGAATCATAAAACAAAAAAATCTGTATCTAGAACATCGTTTTATAAATTAAATGCACATATTTGTTTTAAGAATATTATAATTTGACGGTTTAAAAATTTCATTTTTTTTTGTATTGAATTTTTTTTTTTTTAATGTTTTAAATTTACGTTTTTTTTTAAATATGCAATGTGTAACAGTTTGTTCATAGATGGCGCCTGCGATGTTTAACCCCTACCCAAGGTACCTATTCCTTGGAAAGTTCATGATTTTAACTCTGTTTTCCATTCGTTATTTCCTGGCTATGTTTAAAGAAAAGATATTTGTTTAACTTTATTTCATGAATAATATTTTGTTTTTTTTTTTTAATTTAAATTTTATCCTACAATAAAATTATATAGATGCGAAAGTGAATTTGAATGGAAGATAAAATGAAGATATTAAAAAATATTTTTTTAAATAATATTTAAATTTAATTAATTAAATTAACTGATTATGATCAATACTTGTAACCGATAGTTATCAATGTTTATTGATGATCTTAAGAAATAAGGATACGAAGTATTTTAATTGATATTTTTTTTTTTTTTTACCCAATTGGATCAAAACAAAGTATCAATTCAAGCAAATATGGCATGGAGTTGTTTTATTATTATTGTTATTTAATAAATATTTTAGCATGGATCTTTCTATTCTAACATTTTTATATATGTCAATATCTTATAATTTGATATTTGTCTCATTTTGGCACATTATTTTGCTTTTTCCTGTAGTTTTATTTTAACTTTTGTAAGGAGAAATTTAGGGGAAGATTTTGCTTTTTTAAAGGGAAAAAATTTTTTTATTTTATTTAATAATTAATATTTGCTTTTTTAATTAAAATTTAATTGAAAATAAAAAGATATTAACAGAATTATTTTAAAATAACTTTTACATTTAATTAATTAAATTATAATCGATACTTGTAGTCGATAATTATCAGTTTATCGTTGTACTGATGATCTTAGAAAATAAAAAACATGAAGTGCTCTAAGTAAATGAGTAATTTTTTTTTTTTTTATTATTATTTAACAAATATTTAGCATGGATCGCATCTTTTTTTACACTAACATTTTGTATTTTTGTCAATGTTTTTCTTGTAATTTGATATTTATCTCATTTTGACACATTATTGTTGCTTTTTACTGTGGTATTATTTTATTTTTGTAAATTATATTTAATTTGAATTAATTATTTTTTATGAAAATTTTTCATAAGCAAATTCAAAAACAATGGGCAATGAATGAATATGAATCGCAGCATTGAAGAATCCACTGTATACAGAATAACTGTATAGAATTCAAAATGGTTTTGTTATTACTAATATCTCTGCTACTATATGCTGGGAAGCCTACACCATGTCCAGAAGACCCCGTCGCAGGCAACTAGGCCATGACTAAGGGATGCAGCTTCACTTTTTAGTGACGAACCACGAGGGCTGAAGGCTGACTAACCACAAGACAAATCTAATATGATCGCCCTACAAATCTAATATGATTAGTCTAACATGATCGCATTATGATCATATTATACCGGTACCTATCGTTTAAAGTGGATTCCGAGCCACTACAAATAACCATGGCACCGCCGGAAACTCGAACCCAAAACCTGTAGCACCGAGCGCCAGAGCGAATAATGGTTTTTCACGTACAAAGCAAACAAAAAAAGCGCATTAAAAAAAAAACCCGCCAAAGTCGCCAGTCGAATTTTTGTAGTCTTAACACCAAAACCAAAAGAAAAATCAAAAAGTAACCGTGAGAAATTATTTCATGACATCTCAATTTGTCGAAATAAAAAAAAGATACATTACATTAATGAAAAAAATTCCAGCCATAAAAAAAAAAAAAAAAAAGGACCTAGAAATTTTACGCCTTATAACTATTATAGCTTCTCACCATAGCTTGATTAAAAAAAAATAGCAAGGGGATACAGACGATTATAATTGCAGCATTGAAGAATTACTCCGAAAATTTCCATACGCCCTCTTGGAACACACCCCCAGTCACGTGGTGGCAAAGAAAAGAAAGTACTTTCACTTCTACTGGTTTACCACCCTATCCAGAAGCAAATTGTGTAGTATTTGGAGATCTTGCCTTAATGAATCCAGGCGCAAAGCATAATATTTATACAGAGATAATTTCTTCTGTCGCTTTTTTTTATAGTTCGTTTCTTCTGTGTTATGTATAGTCAAGGCCCTATTTCGGTTAGATATTTTTACGGGTATAATTTTCCCAACATCTGCCGTAATTGCAGCAGGCTTGGCGACGTTCGAGGTGGTACTGTACGTTAAGACGGTACCTAAAAATCGAGATTGAAATTTTATTACTAGGTTATTACGATTTTTTTTTTTTTTTACCATGCATACCTTTTTTCACGATTTTGGCGTGAAATTATTGATTGTCTTTCGTGTGTTTTGGTATTGTTGGAATAGCAAAGTCAGATATTAATATATTTATCTTAACAGACATTCGAAATAACATGCATACAGATATTACCACAGTTTTAATTTAATTCTAAATACACTCCCTCCCCCTTCCTTACAAGCAAAATAAAAACAATCACATGATAGGAAAATAAAAGCAAGTTTCGATTTCATTAAGAAATTGTTATGTCCGAAGATGTCCTAAACTAATTGGTATATTTAGAAGTATTTATAAATAATAATTTAAAACGGATCAAGTATTTGTTTTTGGCGATGAAATTTAATTTTTTTATATTGAAATTGCTAATCTACATTGCCGAAAAAAAAAAAATAGATTAAATGATAGTTAAAAACCTATTCTTATTTTTTTATTTACTATTATTTTAGCAAGTCGGAAATTATGAAAATATTTTTTTCTAACGCAACTGGCAAATACTTGACAGTTATCTTTACGCCATAAGCAAGAGACCGACGTTACTCATTTAGTACTACCCAGGATGCGTGTAGCTTGAAGATAGGCTACGGATGCTCCGTAACACTACTCCGCAACGCTCTACGATCCTATTAGACCGGGATCTACGGTTGAAAGTGGATTCCGAACCACTACAAACATCCATGCCACCGCCGGAACTCGAAGCCGAAACCTTAGGTACTGAGAGCCAGAGCACTAGCCACTCAGTTATCAGTATTACTATTAGTCATTATTATCAATCAATAAACCTGCATCTAGATATGTTTAACATAAATTCTCAATAATTGATTACTGAAGATTTTCCAGATTTTTTATTTTGTACAAAAATTATGAAGAAAAAAAAAAATTCATTCAAAACAACTTGATTCTTCTTAAATTATGAATATTAATTGAATTAATGATGATAATTACTTATGACTATTATGAAATTATTATTTTTTAAGCTTAAATTTGTATATAAATCATGTTAAAGTAAAAACGAATAAGTCGGAATCAAAACCTAGAAAAAAAAAAATTCGATAATCATTTTTTTCCCCTTTTTCCCTTGATAAAATTTGAATAAAAATTTAAAACTATTCTCATCGATTCTGCATGGCGGTTAAATCAATGAATTTAAAAATTAAAATAATTTAATCAAAATCAAAAATTATATTATTTTAAACAATAGGTTAAATAAATAACAAATTTAATACTCTCCAATAAAAAACATCATTACTTCATTAAAACTGAGCAAGAAATTCTGAAAATGAAGCCATGAGCAGATCAATTGAAATCCGCGGTCAAGATTCACAGTCACAAAAGAATTTTTCTCACCGTGTAACCCTTTAATTATCTGAAAAATAGAAAACGCCTCCAAAAATGCTTTTGCAGAGAAAAAAATAAATAAATAACGCAAAAATTCAAAAAAACAATTAAGATATAAATCGTTTTCCCGCCATCATTAATTCCCGCCAAAATCATCTTCGAACAGGTTTTTCCCATTGTTAAAATAACAGTTCCCATGTAAGGAGATTAAAAAAAAAAAAAACAGAACAACACAAACAAAATGACACACTTTTTTCCAAAAGCCAATACTTCTCGAATTATATGAAACATCCAGTTGTATAATGTAGCTTTTTTTAATTTCCTAAAAAAGAATAAGAGAGTTGGCCTAATTTAGAGAACGAAACAATAAAAAAATAATAATTCCAAAATCACAAAACATTAACAATAATAACCTTAATGCCTGCAGTGGGATTAAAAGTCAAAAAATTATTAGAAACACAAACAATTCTTTAGAAACAACAAGAGACGCCCAAAAGCATGTCACGCTTCAACTCCCACAAGTCATATGCTAATTTACCTTTTTCTGTTTCTTTGCCTGCCACTTGTTGCAAGTGCTGGTAATGCACAACTCATGCCAACTGCAATCGTAATGGAACCAGCAACACGCAAAAGCCAGACTGTGTGCGATTCGCAAAGAGATAAAACCGAAGGCCCTTTTTTTAATGTTATAGATCGCAAGCAAGATTCATTTAGATAATGAATCGTAACGAATCTATAATCGCGAGTAATTTGAGTCAATGCAAATCGCGAAATAAAAATATTATTAGAAGTATTATAAATAAGTATTTCTTCATAACAAAAAAAATAAATTCATTCTGATACTTCAGCTGACTTAGCTAATGCAAAAAAGGTGTTAAAATTTCCAACAGTATTGCACAAAGCCTATGTGGCATGTTGATATTTGAACAGATTTTCAATTTCCTATTTGAATATTACTAATAGTGCTTAAATCTCAAAAAGTCTTAAATAAGTTAAGTTATAAGTATATAAGTAAGTTAATAAGTTATAAGTTTAACTTAATCTTAAAACTAACATTCAATAAAAGATAAAAGTTAGCCACTTACAAGAAGAAAAAAATCTCGACTGTTAATGGCCGACACTTCGTAAATTCATATCCTATTTCCATTATCTTTTAATTTATCAAGTACATATCCTATTTCCATTATCTTTTAATTTATCAAGTACATATCCTATTTCCATTATCTTTTAATTCATCACGTACTCATTTCCATTATCTTTTAATGTTAAAATTAATAATTTTTACAGAATCTTAATTCATCACGTAGTTATTCGAACTGTTGATGTAAAATTAATAATTTTTTGAAAAGCATTATAAGAAATTTTTCAAATTTTATTATTAAAATAATCTAATTAAATATTTGTGCAGTTAAAAAAACTTAATTTGCTGTAATAGGGCCTAATGAGCGAGCAACAGGCGCTCTTGACATAAGTTTCGGTTTCGAATCCCGGCGCGACCAGGTGGTTCGGAATCCACTTTAAATCGTATATCCCAGTTCAATGCGATTGTACAGTAGAGCATTGAACGTAGGCTGACAACCCTTACCAGTAAAAAGTAAACCTCTCCTGCTTCGAAATCTGCCAGAAGGCAGACCGCCTTGGCCCACCATGGGGCTGTCGCGCCATTGAATAAGAATTAAATAACTGTGCAACTAAAGACTGAAAATTTGCAGAATAAATTAATGCCTAATCATTATTGGGTTTTTTTAATTATTCACAGTATATATATTTAATTTTGTAAAGGTCATAAAATATATCATTATTCTAGATATATTAAAGATACTTGAGTGATTGGAGAATTTAGTGTACTGTTAAAATGAGGATAACGTAAAGATTCTTATCCTTATTACACGCTAATTTATTTGGCATATTTGTATCAGTCAGTCACACTAGCATATTTAGCGTCACAAAATAACGTCAATGTAAAGTAAATTCAAAAATAATTTATATTAACATACGCAAAGCAATTAATGATATCAAAATAAATACAACAATTACTATTAAAAAAATTGCAGATCAAACAAAAATGATAAAGTCAAAAAAGATGATTTATTACTCATTATTACAATACACAAATGTAATTCCAATGATATATTGAGAAGGTTAAGAAAATGAGGCATCACGGTGACCAAGCAGAATTTACTTTATTAGCGATAATAACGAGGTTTTAACTTCAGGCAAAAAGCCTCAGTTGACGGATAGCGCAGATAAGGAATATGTGGGATAACTTCAAAGATATCACAAGTAATAATTTATATTATCTCTGTTAATTAGCTGACTCATCAATAAAAAAAAAAAGCGTGTCATAAAAATGTTTGCAAATTGTTCCTTATTTTAAATCTTTTTTCCTCTTATATTTAAAAATAATAAAAGACTTTTTATTTCCCCTTCAAAATTATTAGAAAACACACAAGCAGAAAATTTTATACTTGATCATTTCAGATAATTATAGATTCTATTCTAAATCGATCGTAAGAGCTAGAAAACCATTTTTACAACTAATTATTATTAACTACCAATTAATAATAATTTGTAATTATTAATATAAATTGATTAAAATTTAGCATCGATCTACAGATTCATTAATCCCAATAACTAATTTCTACGAAAAAAAAATAAAAAAAAACAGGACATAACCTCTCCTGTACATATTTCCCTTTATTATGATATAAAAATTCCAACTTTTAAAATCTTTCCATTCTTTATTAACTTCATAAAGTAAATTCATAAAATTTAAATTGGTATTCATTATTATTAAAAACTAATAAAAGATGCCCCACTTTTCATGCAAAACACTTGAAATTTGAATATGATTTAGCATTGACCTGTTTAATCGTTACACATTTCTAAAATATTTTTAATTCATCCATAAAGTTTTATTAATTACTTAAAAGCTCAATTAATACCTTGCCACCTTTGTGTTCATAAAACATAATTATCGAATTAAAATCCATGAACTAGCACATGAAGAACAAGACTAATACGTTCCAATGAATTATGTCCAGTTCTTTCTATATAACATCTAAACTAATACCTACTAGTATCTTTTTAGTAATCTAGTGCCATTGCAATTAATTCTAAGTGAAGGATTCGAATGGTTTTTTATTAACGTGCATCAATTGGATCACTATACCTTTCTAAAACAATTTCTATCCATGAATTTATTAACGTTGATTTGAAACAGAAGATTTTATATAAAATAGATAGCAATTCTACAGAGTTTCAATATTGACCTATTAGTTAACCTCACAAAACTAATAGGCCAACGTTAACAAAAATTTCAAAGCAAGTTCATCTTCAACTATTAATAAACTACTGCAGTTTATCCAATAATTTGTCATCTTATATATATCCATCCCCAATCAAATCCCATGAACTTGTAGTTCAATCAATACTTTGCCACCTTGTGTTCATTAAATATCATCACCGAATCAAAATCCATGAACTAGCACATGAAGAACTAGACCAATACTTCCCAATGAATTATATCTAGTTCTTTCTATACAACAACAGCTAAACTAATACCCACTAGGTACCATCATGGTAGTAATCTGTTGCCATTGCAATTAATTCTAAATGAAAGACTAATGTTTTATTTTTAAATGCATCAATTGGATTACTACACCTTTCTGAAACAATTTCTACATTTATCCATAAATATCCCTTGCCACCTTGTGTCCATAAAATATCCTCACCTAATCAAAATCGATGATCTAGCACCGGAAGAACAAGACCAATACTTTCAAATGAAATATATCCAGTTCATTCTATACAGCAGCTAAACTAATACCCACTAGTAATAATCACAAGTGGTAGTAATAAATTCATCACTACTACATAGCAGTAATCAATTCATTACAACTAATTCAAAGTGAAAGACTCGAACATTTCTTTTTTTTTTAACATAAATATTAGAAGATTTTATATAAAATAGTTGGCATTTCTACTGAGTTTCAATATTGACCTATTAGACCGTTAACCTCAAAAAAATTTTTCAAAAAAAGCAAGTTCATCTTCGGCTATTAATAAACTGCTGCAGTTTATCCGATGATTTGTCACCTTATTTATAAAAAATAATCCATCCCCGAATCAAAACCCATGAACCAGCAACAGAACAAGACATCATCAACCCTCTCTCTCTTCTCCGCCACTCCTCTCTACAAGGGCCCAACCCCTTCACCCCTTTTCTTACCCTGATGAGAATCTAATGAAAGGATATCTCCCAGGTGCATTCGTGATCGTGGTGTAGGCGGCCCCAAATAAAAACCATCGCCGAATCGCTCACGCGGTATGTTGATGATGATGATGTGGCAACCGATTGTGACCTCTTTCCCACGGTGTGATTCCCGCGCGACCATCCCCCTCCCCCTTCGTCGACCAGTAAGAAAGCAGGCAGCATCTGGTCCACATGCCAAAAGACAATGGACCAACAAGACGATAAAGGGCTAATTGAGAAAGCGAGTTGGCGATAGACGATTAAGAGCACACAAGCGGTTAAAATCGCTTTAATTATAGTCGATGGCAAGTCCAGTCGGTGTGAGATTCGGGCTTGGGAAGCGGGACAAATGTCGCCAAGGACAAAGGTCAGCCAAGACATCTGGAACGGTTAACTTCGAACTGACTTTCGGTTCTGAGAGGAAGAACATGGTGACCGGATGTTTGCGGTCAGGACGGACATGAGTTAGAGATTTTCTGCTCCAGATTGATCGGTTAGAGCGAGCATCAGTTTAATCCGGCGAATAATTAGATCGGTATATCTCGTGATATGGATGATGGGGTCTTCGTGTTGGTATGTGGGAATCGCTGGCAATTTGTTGAAGGGATTGGGGTGGGAAAGTGGGGGTGGACGAGAATGTTGTTCACCACTGGAAGCTTCGTTTAGATTTTAAACGAAGATATTAGAAGGGTGTATTGGAATGTTTGAAAGGCGTGAACGTATTATGAAGGTTCCGAATGTCGGTGCATTCTTTGTCATGGCATGTTGTCCGGAAAATAGGGATTTCATTATGCTGAGAAAATAAGGTGTTTCTTGTTATGACATGTTATTCGGAAAATAAGGATTTCATTATGCTGAGAAAATAAGGTGTTTTCTTGTTATGACATGTTATCCGGAAAATAAGGATTTCATTATGTTGAGAAAATATGGATCTTTTATAAATATATAAAGCAAATTTTCTGGTTTTCTGGTAATTTAAACGCGATATTGTCATATTCAATAATGCAGTCAAAACATGAAATGGCTGAGATGTGCTTAGTATGCATAACCAGATGATTGAATATATTTTACTCTCTAACAAGTCTTAGGAGATAAAGATATTTACAATAGATTATTTAATGCTATTTTTAAAATACATATTAATTCGTTAAGCGTTGTAGAACACGCTTAAAATCAATTACATTGTAAAATCTCTTAAAGATTACATTAAATTCTCTGAATACCATTTGACGTTATCAGGTTGCACTGAATTGAACCAAGTCATTTAAGATGATTATTATCGTCTTTATTGTAATATAATTAAGATGATTTAAAAACAAAACAGATTTACATTACAGATTTATTTAAATATTTATAATGGGGGAAAGTAACAGTATTACATACCTTTTTTATACCATGGAAATTATATTGCGTAATTAGATTATATCAGCACACTCATTGAACATAGAGTTTCCTTTTTATGTGACAATTAAATTATTGTAAAAGATGATTTAAGAAGCACCCATTTGAGAACGACAAAGAAAACTACAAAAGACATTAGCTCATGAGTCCGACGACTTCTCAATCAACTCCGCGCGATTCGCATGACAGCCCCCGCTGATTGGTCAAGAACACTACCATTCCCCCTCCCCCTTCACACACAAAAAAAAAAAGAAGCATCATCCACGCCAACTCTTCAAGTCCATTCATTCCCAACAGATAAAATGAATGGACAAATCCTATAACCGATGGATAGTGCCTTCACACACTTTTCATTACAACAGGAAACGGGGGTTTAATTGCTTGTTAATCAGGTTCCGGCACAATCAGGACTCGGCTTCATTAATTCTTTAATAATAGTAAGCGACTAAAAGGAAGACGCCACTACACGACTTTTCGGCCATTACTGAGAGGCAACAGGAAATGGTTTAAAACTAGGTGGGGGAAGAGGGGCAGGCAAAAGAGGCTACATCCCCTTCCCCCCCCCCTTGCTGCAAGTCGCTGCTGCTGTCCCTTGATGACAGCCAGCAAAGACAGCAGCAGAGAAACCACTGCCCCCCCTCAAGAAGGAAAGGGGGGTGGGGTAGAATACTCTCATTTAGAGGAACAGAACATCCGGGGAACATTCACAGGTTAATCAAACGTCTCACCTTTCTGTTAGCGGCTTAATTATCCATCGACCTTCAAACAGAGACAAGCACGAGCCAAGGTGTCATTTTTACTCGTCTTTTCACAGTCTCACTGTGCAGTAATTTGTTGTTGAAAGTCAGTCTTCAAGGGACAAAAAATTGGTGTTGAATATAAAAATTGTTACATATTACTTGCTTCTGGATAGGTAAATGACAGTAATTGGGATCAGAGGTGCCAAAGACGAAGTAGTAGTCTGAGAAAGTTGGAAGATTGTTGGTGTTCAAGCTTTTTCCAGATATTAACAAATAGTGTGCTAAATCCACGGTTCAATGGACATTAAGGAGGAAATAAACCTTCTTGCAAAAACGAGACGGGGGAATTTGGTTATATCGTTAGCGATGGATAAAGATGACAAGAATGATGTAATTTCTGATTATTTAGGGAAACAACTACTACTAAAATACATCATCCTCACCGGTCGAGTTATTTTTTACCCAAAAGGACAAAACAATTATGTTGTTTCTTTAGAATTATGAGTCCGTGGAAAATATGCAGAAAATTCTTTGCAAAAAAAATAAAAAATAAATAAATTACTGTTTATTGCACTTTGAAGTAATAAATCTGACAAATTGTAGAAATTATTTCCTTAGATATTTGACTGCTGGCACTAAATGCGAGATGCTAGATTTTTTTTTTATATCCTGTAAGAAATAATTGTGGGAAATAAAATTGTATTTAATTGGAAATTTTTCGATTTCATTTAAGAGAGATAAAAAGTATTAATATATATATATATATATATATATATATATATATATATATATATATATATATATATATATATATATATATATATATATATTTTTTTTTTTTTTTTTTTAATGATTTTATAAACGAAAGCCTTGTCTGTAAAATTAACTACCACTAAAATTTTGCTTAATTACACAGGATAAAATAGTAAAAATTAAAAGATGTTTCATTATAAATGAAATCAACTTAATCATTAAATATGTAATAATTAACTCATCATCAATAGCACGACAGCCCAGAGTGGGCCAAGGCTTTCCTTTGAAGAGATTTCAATGCCTTCCTCTGGGTGATAATGGTTCTCAATTCTTTACAATAAAGGGTTTTATAATACTCCAATAAGGGTTTTATACAACAAGAATTTAGTTTGGTAATAATTAACTACCAAAATAATTAATCTAATCAAATTTTCTAATAGATGAATGAATCAAACATTAGTATTAAATATTGTCAAAAAGGTACCAATAGTACCTTTCTGACAAAATATACTTGTACCAATAGTACCTTTCTGACAAAATATACTTGTACCAATAGTACCTTTCTGACAAAATATACTTGTACCAATAGTACCTTTCTGACAAAATATACTTGTACCAATAGTACCTTTCTGACAAAATATACTTGTACCAATAGTACCTTCTGACAAAATATACTTGTACCAATAGTACCTTTCTGAAAGAATATACTTAATACTAATAATTGATTCATTCATCTATCAAAAAATAATTGTATTAATTATTACAGTATATTTAATTATTACATATTTAATGATTAAATTAGTTTCATTTAAAACATTTTTAATTTTAAAATTAATTTTCTTTTGAAAAGAATCGGAAAGTGCATGCATTTTAATAAAAACCTATCATATTAAATTGCAAAATACTGCTTAGTACGGGGAGAAAAAAAGGGCATGTAAGCAACGCAACCCTTCCTATATCAATCCTAACCGACGAAACCACTCATCTCCACTTAATCAATAGCTCTTCCACTGAATTTAGTAGCCAACAATGCACAACCCTTTCCCCCCCAGAGGACAATCATCCCAAGACATGAGTGAGGAGATGGAAGCCTATCGGTAATAATGCAGCACTGTTTGCAAGACGACGGTTGCATTATACGAGTAGCTCACAAATTATGGCACATGTGACCGTCGCACAATAAGATTTCGCAAGCCGCCCACATTATTCTGAGTGTAACACAGATTCATTGAAATTTCAGATCATGTTAAAAGGATTTATGGCGCATGAATACTAGTGAGTGTAAGAACTTGCCAATGCCAAGGATCGTGTGGATATTTACATTGAGACAACACCTTTATTTATATCACTTATTTGATGATATACATGATAAAATTAAAGAGTCGAAAGTCACAGGAATTTAGAAACAGATATGAATGCTCTTTTATATATCTTTATTCACCATTTAACGTGTTGGTAAAATTTATAATAGACTATCTCAAACAATGACCATAGCTGTTTCTTACATCAATTTAATGGTTTCAAATGTTGCTAAGCCATAGTATATCATAGTGAATTCAAATGTTGCTAAGCCATGTCATAGCTTAATGGATTCAAATGTTGCTAAGCCATGGTATAGCATAATGGGTTCATGCTTTAGCAACATTTGAATCCATTCATATCACAACAGCAATGTTAGAAAAAAGATGAGAATTCATGTTTAAAAAAATTAGGGAATTCATATTTAAATTAACTCAGAATAAATTCAATTATTACGAGCATAAGTTGTAGGTTTAGGTGAAGAGGTTTGATAATGAATGTACAATTCGTTTAGTTGCTGACAAAGATACATTTTTATATCTCTTCGCAGGGTTGGATATTTACTCATTGTTTGAATTAATTGGGAAATATCTCAAGCAATGGCCAAAATCATTTCTTATAACATTCAATGGATTCGCTAATAAGCAAGAGACTCTTTATAGGTCTGATGGCCAATTGGAGGAGTCACTGAGCTCAATCAGATTTCTCAACCACATTATTCTCAAACTGCATAGGGGCAACTCAGCTCTAGGCACAGTGATGTGGTGTGGTGATACTACATGTTATAGGTTCGAATCTTGGCGGTAGCGTGGATATTTGTTAGTGATTCGGAATCCATGTTAAACTGTAGGTCCCGGTCTAATTAGCCTAAAGTGTGCAAAAAATGACCATACAGCGACAAACCTAAGCAAGATTTGATGTCATCCACGGTACAATAACAATGTACAAGTTCGAGAAATCATATTTACGAAGATTGAGGATTACTATTTAATTAATTTAGAATAGAATTGATTAAGCAAATGTAATATAACAAGAAAAATTGATTAAATGAAATAAATGATAATGAATGCACACGTCATACCATTCCTGGCATTCCGTTCCCCCACATTCCCAGAATCTCGCAGTAATAGATTCCAGTTCTTTATTTGAATGCTAATATTATAAATAAAAAGATGATAAATTAGACGCTCTAAATTAGTAACTGGTGTCTTCCAGACATCTGGTTTCAAGTGTAACTTCCGAGAAAACTGCACTGAATTTCCGATGAGACCGCTGCTAACAACTACCAATTTTTCTCCTCGGACATTGATGGATGGATAGCAATAAGGAGGAGGGTGGGAAGAACCATCTTAAGATGATCGATAATTAAATAACCGTGGAAAAACTGTAAGTGTCACTGAAGAAAAGCAAATGTTGCACTTAGCCATCAAAAAAAGAGAAAACAATTCCGTCTAGAAGTGAAAGTTTTTCCCCCTGTAAATTCAATAGCTCTTTCTTGATTTTTGTTATCCTTAAGGGTTAAGGCCTTTTTGGTGTATTATACAGTCGAACCTCAATAATCGAAAACCTCCACAACTCGAAAATTTTTTTTTGTTCCCTTCCCTTCAAGCCCTAAAACCTCCATTACTCGAAAAAAAAAAAAAAAAAATGGGACCTTTGTATATCTCAAACATTAGCAATATTTGATTTTACAACCTTTACAACTCGATCATTTGAAACTAATTACCTCAATAGCTCGAAGAAAATAAGTTACCGACTTTAAGGATTTGCCGACAATGCACGCCATTGCTTCTAGAAAACAATGTAGGAGTATTTAGTAAATAGAATAACCAATTCTATGAAATAGCAACTCGGAAGAAAAAAGAATTTTCTGCTCTTTATAGCTTAGATAATGCTATAGATAGAGAACGATCGAATTGTCTAAAGCAAGAAAAAAAAAAAAAAGTAATAATAACTGATTTTTTTTAATACATAATATTTTTAATTTTAAGGTTGTTTCAGAATTATTTTGATTTTTTATTGTAGTACATAATATAACTTTTAAGTTGAAATAAACATGTTTATTACCTCTGAAACTTGAATTTTTATTTATTTTACCTCTCTAACTCAAAATAAGTTGGAAAGAATCTAAACTTTACAAGTCGAATATTTTCTTACAAAACCCGCGTAAGTCGAAATCCTCCATAAGTCGACAACTCTATAACTCGAATTATTTGGCGTCTCCCTTGAAGTTCGACTTACAGAGGTTCTACTGTAACAACTATAATTCATAAAATTGATTTAGTTACAGTAAATTAATCAATGGTGTTGTTTATAATGAAATATTAATCAATTGAAAACGGACAGTTTCATTTATTTTCTTAAATTACCTCCCTCCTTGTTAAGAGCTGGGGTTACATATTTTTTATAATCCTGATAAAAAAAAAAAATTCTTAAAATCAGAAACATTTTCATTCAATTCCAAAGGCTACTAACGCAATAAATGAAACAAGTCTATTCCTTTGCAGTTGATGTTAACTCTGTTTTGTTGCTGTTGTTTCTTATCCCACTTGGCTGGCCAAGCCCACGAGCCGATACGTACTCATGATTGAAGGGGGAAGGAAGCAGCTTCTGTTGTGATGGAGCACCGTAGGTAGAAGTCTGACTTTTGGCTCCGTGACGCTCTTACAGTCATAGGAGACCGGGACCTACGGCTTAAAGTGGATTCCGAACCACTACAAACATCCATGGCACTGCCGGGATTCGAACCCGAAACCTGTGGCCCCGAGCACTAGACACTCGGCCATTCAGGTCCCAAATTTGTGAATGCCAACGGCACGCGGTGTTCCCAGGTGGTCACCCACCTGGGTACTGACCGCGCCCAATGATGCTTGACTTTCGGTGATCTAACGAGAACCGGTATATTCTGCATGGTATGGCCGTTAACTCTTGATGAATAATAGGCATTTTCAAATAATAGCTGCTCCCTTTCTACATACTATCCTATATTATCCGGGTATTCATGCAATTCAGCCAATCACTAAATAGTTAAGAGTCTAGAGGCGAATCAGTTGAGGCCAGTTCCAGACAAAATGTTAATGGTTGGCCAAAAGATATTGGGAAAGGATTAATGCAAAAAGGGACGATTTAAAAAAAAAGAAAACATACTAGGAAATTTGTGTGTAATTATTATATATATATACACACACCATACACACACACACACGTATATATACACCACACACACACACACACACACACACACACACACACACACACACACACACGCACACATATATATATATACACCACACACACATACATATATACACCACACACACGCATACATATATACACCACACACACGCATACATATATACACCACACACACGCATATATATATACACCACACACACGCATATATATATACACCACACACACGCATATATATATACATCACACACACACGCATATATATATACACACACACACATATATATATACACCACACACACATATATAATATATATATATATATATATATATATACACACCACACACACACATACATAATATATATATATATATATATATACACCACACACACACATACATATATATATATATATATATACACACCACACACACACATACATAATATATATATATATATATATATATACACCACACACACACATACATATATATATATATATATATATATACACCACACACACACACATATATAGATATACACCACACACACACATATATATAGATATACACCACACACACACATATATACACCACACACACAGATACACACACATACACATAAAAGCATACTTGGATTTAAGTTTTTGACATCACTAAAATTACAAAAAGTTTATATTACGTAAAAGGTTATATCATACTATTACCTTTAATAGCAAAAAAAATTTATTTAAAACAAAGTATCATCAGTTAATTGAAATGGCAACTTTTTATTTAATTAATCAAATCAACACTCGATAAAATCGGCAATCCTTCAAAGTCGTTCGTACAAAAAATACTACAAAAAATAAATCAAAAACAGATTAAAAAACATTTAATTGGGGGGGGGGGGGGGACTGTCCTTCCAAGAAAGAGTCATTCCACGGTTAAGTTCACGTTCAACAGGTGATTCCTTTTGCATAGCTTCTTCCGTAAACAAGGCCGTGCAAGAGCGATGGGAGTGGTGTTTACTTGTCACGACTGCTTTATCAAATTGACAATTAAATTAGCCGTACGCAGTGATCCGAAATGAAATTTAACAAAAATAAAAAATAATAATAATTAATGCTGTTTTAGTTTAAGGTAATGTTGATAAAAAACTTTTTAGTTACTTACAACTTAAGGGGACAGTAAGGTAAGTAGTGTGTTTACTTGTTGCAGATAATTGCGCATGAAATAATAGGTAACTTCCTTTGTATACAATGCCATTTTCAATATCTAGAGTAAGTAATAATGCCAGTCAAGAAATTTGAATTCAATTTGTTCAAACGCTATTTGAATTCGTTCCATCGGTATAATCCAATGAATTCCTTGTAAGTAGATGAAACATAAATGAAATTTAAAAAACAAGTAATATAAAAAAAAAAAAAAATTTTAAAGTCAATTCCTTCTTTTTTCACTATATTGCAGAAAATCCTTTTATAAATAATTTTCATTTATTTTTTAAAGTTTATCTGGCGCCATCTATTGGTAGATATATGCACCTTAAATCTAAAAACTAAAAATTGATTAAATATAATTACTGAATTAATATTTGAAAAAACTGTATTAACATAAGTGTCATCCACAACAAGTTCAAAAAATGTATCTGAACTTGAGTGGATGAATAAGTATTTTTATTAACGATTGGAAATTTGAACAAGATAGATATAAGGAGAGTGTGAGCTAATAGAAGGAATTGAATAAAAAATAATAATTAATGCTGTTTTAGTTTATAGTGAATAAAGTAATGTTGATAAATTTTTTTTTTTATTTTTTTTTAGTTACTTGCAAAATGAGGGGACAGTAAGGTAAGTAGTCTGTTGATTTGTAGAAGATAATTGCGCATGAAATGATAGATAACTTCCTTTGCATACAATGACATTTCAATATCTAGAGTAAGTAATAATGCCAGTCAAGAAATTTGAATTCAATTCGTTCAAACGCTATTTGAATTCGTTCTACCGGTATAATCCAACGAATTCCCTTGTATGTAGATGAAACATAAATGTCCCCTATCTTTAACTAAATCGTGGACCGACTCACCCCAATTTAAAAGTCAATAATCACGATCGTGTCGGTCAAAAGCACTCTTCGCACTCGCTTGAACCTAAAAAAAAGAACACAATAGAAAAAAAAAAAAAAATCGTTCCATTTCGGATTATTCCACACAAGAATCTCAAAATTACTCTAAACCACCCCGCTTTTTCCCCCTTTAAATATCTCTTGAGATATACATTATTTTTTCTTTCTTCCGTCCATACATAACACGAAAAGCGAATACTAACGAAATCATCATTACTACATACTCGTTCGTAGTTAGCATACAAATTTCTATAAGGGGTAACGCTTCGTTGGAGAGTCGGCGCAGCCAACATATAGAAATGTGTTGGTGGGGGAGGAGGTGAGTGACTTTTTACCTACCCTCCCTACCCCCACCATTGTGTACCACATAGGAAAAGCGCATCTTTATCACTGTAGCAGAACTAAACCCTTTTTTTGTTGTTGTTGTTTTTATAAAAGAAAAAGCCCGCGTAAATCGTTGTCAATCGTTTCCGTTGTAGAGTACAACACAGAAGAATCGTGCGATCTAGGTAGAAAAAGCATAGATCACGTGGCGATAGTGGCTCCATCTTGTGTTAGATCCTACTTTTTTTTTTTTTTTTTGTGTGTGTGTTATTATTCTTTTGTACTTTTTTTGGTTTCAACCGAGTTGAAAATAAAACGCAAGTACTATCTTGCATCTATATACGAAATACATGACATTATGTTTTTGTCTGGTTTTTTTTTTTTTTAGGTTTTTTGGTTAGTTTTAAAATGAGAGTAAAATTTTCTAAAAAAGATAAATAGAGAAATAAATTTTGCTCCTTTGATAAAAACAACAAAAAAAGTATTTATGGTTGCAATTTATTTAATAAAAAATCCACGCTGAAAGTTACAAATATATAAATAGGTAATATTTACGGCATTAAAGCTTTGTTAACTTTTTTTTGCTATCTCACACATTGCTTTTACTTTATTAATTTAAAATTTCATTTGTGATTTGGTTTAAAAAAAGCGCTGTCAATCATTAATCGTTTAGAATTGTTATAATATAATTATATCGTTACCAAAAAAAAAAAAAAAAAACTAAAAAAGATTTTTTTTATTTAATAAAACATTTCTACATTAAAGTAAATATATTGAAAGGAATAAAAAAAAAAAAAAGTATGCCATCCAAACGAAAAAAAAACAAAAATAATTAATAGCAGTTTCATGAACATAAACTAATTAGCATTAGTTTCTATTTAAGAAAAACATGATATAACTTTCCCAAATGATACTTAACGATATATTCACAATTGCGTTTTTTTTTTATTACATTTTTAAGGAAACCCTATAATTTCATAAATTGACTAAAGTCCAGAAAAAAAAATACATTAAACCACAGCAAGCAATAGACTAAAGCATTGACAATTTCACAAAGCTCAGCAACTATTTTCAAACAAAACTTCCTTTTTTAAACAGCAATAAGCAAAAAACCAAATTTAGCTTTTCTCATCTAAATTTACCTATTGAAGCTTCACCTACACTGACAATAATCCTTAAATATCGGGTCCAACCAATTCATTGAATTAACAACACTAACCTGTCCTTTCTGTCCTTCATAATACACGTACCACTGGAATCATCTGTTTCACCTCATTAAACTTATCCTTAGGCAGATTTTGGATGATACCAACATCAAATGTTTGAATTTCTCATCATAATTTAGGTATGAGTCGGTTCATCGACCTACGTCAAATGATAAATTTTGTCCCGATTATGTAATTTATCATTTTTCCAGATTTATATAATCAGCATTTTTTTTTTTTTTTTTTTTTTAACAGGGAATTAAATAACGTGCGCGTCTACAGACTTATTTGAAAATTATCAGCGAAACCTGACTATCCTGCGAAAAGAAGTGCTTGGGATGAAGGTTTCATTACCGAAAAAGATATAAGAAGAAATGATGAGAAAAAGCATGAAATTAAGACCTCTTATCAGTGTTAAGACTCGTAAATAAATGCCATTATCTATTCCTAATGCGAAACAAGTAAGATAATGCAAAAGGAAAAAAGAAAAAAAATTAGTTCAGGACACGATAAATATCAAGTGCTGTTTGATGATAAAAGGTCATACGAATTATCAGGAATTACCCACACAAATATCAAATAACTAAACCATAAAACGGTAAAAGTATTTTGTAACGGTGAGTTTGGATAATTTTTCATTTGAAATAATACCATAAACGTTTTTAAGAACAATGGCATGAAAATCTTACATAAAAAATCCAGCAAATAACATCTTAATCTACACTATTTAAGTAAATTTTCATGTGCTTTGCTTCTTGAATTTTAGTTGATGATGTTATGCGTTTTTTTTTTTTTTTTTTTTTTTTTTAGCTTATGCCAATTTATATAGCATATTCTGTTCCGATCATTGAGTGTTTTTCAAGATTATAAAACGAATAAAGTAGCAAAGTTAACCCATCAAAGGTAAAAAGTATTTTGTAACGGTAAGTTTGGATAACTTTTCATTTGAAATAATATATAAAAATTTATGTTTTTAAAAGGACAATGGTATAAAAATCTTATAAAAAAAAAAGTCCATCACATAATACCTTAATCTACACTATTTAGGTAACAATTTTTTATGCCTTTGCTTGAATTTTTCTTAGTTGATGATGATATAAAAGTATCTGTTTTTAGCTTATAACAGTTTATATAACATATCCTATTCAGAGCACTGGATTTTTTTACCAAGATTATTCATTTTATAAAGCACAGCTAAAACAATGAAATTGGCTTAACAATATAAAATTAAAATTGATTTTTTAAAAATACTACAAACACATGACCGTAAACTCATTTGCAACAACATGAAAGAAATATGAACAGTGTAAGAAATAAAACTATTGTACTTGATGGAATACCTACATATCTTAAAGTACCATAAAGGGATTTATACAGAAGGAAGCATATGATTTGTAAACAGAATATGGATGCAAGGCAGACAAAAACAATAAGAATATAATATATTTTATAACATGGACCATTTAAGCGACCAAAGGAAAATGAACACTGCCCGTCAGCAAACGCTTACAGGCAGATGATGCATAGGTAACTCGAGTTCAAATGCAAAGTGGAAGAAGCACGTATAAAGCCAAAGGCACCGGGTTAATTTCTAGAAAATTTTTAAAACTATCAAAAGAGATAAGTGCATTAGCAAAGACCAAATTGTCCTAGGACATATCCTATGGATTCAATGTTCATTCTGTTGAACATTTTGTATGTGGGAAACATTTTTAATTTAGTTTTTTTTTTTTTTTTTTTTTTTTTTTTTTTTTTCATCAAAATAGCTAGAAATGTTTAATTAATGAAATTAAATTTTATTTTTATTGCTTGTATTTATTTATTTTAAATAAAAAGCTCTGTATTTATCAGAGTTCTCTACACTAGACAGTGTGATTCGATAAAACTGCATGTTAAAAAATTTCTTTCAACAAGTAACACGTTATTTGCTCAAAACATAACATTATGCTCAAAAATGGTTATTTTATTGTTGATGTTAAGAGTTGACATCAATATTTATAAATATATACATTAATATTTCTTTTTTTTTATTTCACTGCAACCTACTACTACACCATATAAATTCTCCAAGCAGCTAAGTCAAATTATGAAGTACAAGTATCATTATTTTTGCAATCTCTTTACAAAAACATGTGGACAAACATGGACAAGTCCATTATACTGGACATAGAAATTCCCCAGGAGCTAAGTTATGGTGTATAAGTACCATTATTTTTGGCATCTCTTTACAAAAAACATATGGGCAAGTAGACAAACAAGGACAAGTCAAAATGAATCCATTGTAGCTGGACAAAAGTCAATTTTTTTTTATTTATTTATTATTATTTTTAAAAATGGCTTAAAGTGCCGTTTTGTAGTACCTTTTAGAAGATTTATCTCAAATTAGAGGAAAAATTGAAGATAATTATCTTTTTCCAAACAAAGTGGACGACGATAAAAAACAAAAAGCATTGTGGGAAAACATGATGATCTAAAGTCACCCATGGAACGAAGGGGTGCAAGGAATCAGACGATAAGAAAGGCTCGGACATTTAACCGCCACGGAATTTTCGTCTGCAGTCGAGTGAGGCCCGGTTGCCTCTAATTGCCCAAGGTTTGGACGTCGCAGGGTGTATTTTACAGAGGAAAGTGCCGGAACGGACTTCTTTTAATGACACTTATGAAGTTTATTGGCTCGTAAAATATTGGGGTCCTGCGATTAAAATGCTCGCCTACTGAATAAATTTCGAAATAAATAGAGAAATATCAAAGAACGATATCGTAAATTCAGCCAAAGGTATTATGCTCGGCGGGCGACCGATTAAAAAGTGATTTATGCAGGTATTATGCGGTTTTTGAGGGTAAAAAAATGTAGGGGGGGGAGGGGTGTTCAAGCTACAATGAGCAACACAAAACTTTTACACACTCGAACACTTCGGATGGGGAAGGATGGTGTGTTTTTAAAGACAACCGTCTTAGAACAAAAAAAAGGAAAAAAGATAACGTAAGGATTTCAGCCAGTGGACAAAGAGTAATGCAATTGTGGAGGGGTTTTATTTCTGCTGATAAAGGCTTTTTTTTTTTTTTTAAATAACATTTCAATAATTTTAAATTTGGAAGGCACGTTTTATAATATCTTAATCTCCTTATTTAAGGTAATAATTTTTCCTCTGCTTTGCTTGAATTTTAGTTTACAATGATATAAAGTATCGTTTTGTTAGCTTATACCAGTTTATACAACACATCCTATACTGATCATTGAGGAGTTTTTTCCCCCAAAAAAATTATTAGAATTAAAAATGTCGATTTCTTTTTTATTTTTCAAAAATATTACAGGTTATCTAGCACCCCACCTCATTGCGTTATATAAAACTTAACTTTAAACTAGCTGCAGATTTTCAGTTAACCACATTTTCAGTTGTCTTGCTTTGTATCCCACTACTGATAGTAATGTGTTACGCAAACATTTTTTATCACTCTATCTTGCTTTGTATCACACTACTGCTAATAATATGCTTTGTACTACAGTAAATTACTAGTAATGACTTTGTATTACATTACTACTACTAAGTAATAAGCTTTGTAATGCATTACTACTACTAAGTAATAAGCTTTGTATTATACTATTCATATTTATTTTATCAATGGTATTTATACTCTGGGTGTTTAAACACCTTGATTCACTGATAATATATTCTTGTCATCAAACGATTCTGATCATCCCACATACCTCGTTTCGAATAATCTGGAGTCAAAGGTACTCATAGACAGACGATAAAATTTAAATGTTAAATTAAAACAATTTAAATTAGTACAGAGGTAAATTTCTAAAAGATTCTTCTAACCATTTGTAATCATAATTGGTAAAAACAGGTGGCATTAGTTAAATAAATTAATGCTTTTCCTTTTCAAATTTCAACATTTCCAAGGAAATCTTGTCCAACCGTTTTAGAAGTATGGTCTTTAATTTCTCTCTCGAATTTCTGCATTTTTAGAAAATAATTAAAAATCATAATTTTCCTTTTATTTGCATATCCACATAATACAATTTTTTAAAGTGCTTAACAATAATAAAATTTGTTTAAAAGATATTCCTACAATTGAAGTCATAAGGAAAATAAAATTCACTAAAGTCTTCCAGGTATTGTATAATGCCATTAATGTAATTTGGGTTACACAAATTTTATTTTATCTAAGAAATTAATCGAACAATAGTATAGACAAATTGATCTTTTTAAAAACTAGTATTTTTCATAGATGACAATATAATACAGTGTTACTTAGTCAAAAAAAAAAAAAGTTTAATCATTTAAGGACAATATTAAAGAATGTCTAATTGAATTTTCCCTCATACTCCAATTTTCGAAAATTTGTTTGCCTATGCATAGTATTGTTAAGATATGATTATCGAAAAAATACATTGAATCAAATTAGAAAAAAATTAAAGTATAATGAATCAAATTAGACCAAATTAGAAAAAAAAAGTTAAAATATTAAGTAAAATATAAAGAAATTTATAATATCTCATTTTTAAATGTGATAGTTTAGTAAATTGTGCTATTAGATGGCAAATCAATTTAATGATAAATGTCCTTTTAAGAATTTTCAGATGATTATTTTTACTCGACATTTTATAAGGAACTAATTTCTTTTAAAGCAATTTTACATCGACAGTTATCCATTTATTTTGATGTAATAAAAAACTTTTACCTCTTAAACCATATTTTTAATGAATTTTTAAAAGTTTAAAACAAACCTTAAAAGAGATCATTCACTTTATGAAAAATATTAGATAAAATTACATTTTTGTACATTCAAATCTAATGGACATTGGGACATTATTAATAATATATGTTTTTGTAAACAGAAGGAAAGGTAATGGTATTTGTTTATCGTAACTTAACTTAGCTGCTTGGGAACTTCTATGGTGATGTTGTTCCATGTTGCAGTTAAATAGACAAGATATATTGATGTAATATTGATGTTAACTCTAAGCAAATACTATAAATAAATCTCAAAGCAATAACAAATGATCTTTTTACTACTTTTTAAACTAGTTTCCTTGAAGTATTTCTAGATTATTATTATTATTTACCACTTAGGATAGAGCATCTGCAGCAATAATAATTTTGCCAAAATAAAGATGACAAGTTCATTTTTACCAGGAATAATCATGGCATCATGCTTCTTTGCAGGTAAGTCTCAAACTTTTATAATACTTTTGTCTAATATATTGGAAATGGCTAGTCAAGCTATGTTCCGACAGATATTCTAGAATGAAATGAGCGTTAGAAATAGGACGTTCGAAACTACCTGCAAATCAAGAATATATGTACAAGAAGTCTGTTCATCAATGAATACTGAAGATTATATTATTGGTTATGCAATTACCAAGTAATAAAATTAGCAAAAATTGGGTATAAGTTGTACCAAAATAATAATTTCAATTAATATAAATGCAAAAATGCCGTGCATATTCACATAAAAATACTGCTTGTTTAGAGTATTAACATTATACTGCCAAGTACTAAATACATCTTGGGAAAATAAATGTTTCTTGGTTGTTGATGTTTTGTTATAAATGTTAAGCATAGATGCTGCAAAACCACTAGAAATATCTACCTTATCAATCAATTAGTCAGTCTAGATTCTTAAAAATGAACATATTAATAGAGGGGTGGATAAACTAATATAAATGTAAAAATGTTCGTATATTCACATAAAATATCCGTTTGCGAGTATTAACAATGTACTGACCAGTATTAAGTACATCACGGAAATAAAACTGTTTACTTGAGAGATGTAACCACTTGAAACATCTACCTTTATCAATCAGTCAGTCGAGACTTAAAAAATGAACAGACTAGTTTCTACAACAGATACTACAATCAACTAATAATAATAATAAAAAAAAATGGCAAATTGATTTCTAATTGTTGCAGCACCTGCCACTCAATCCTCCCCTAAAAAAAAAACCCCAAGACGAAATGATACGAGTTAGTCATGACCTGCTATCGATTCTCCCAGACACCTTTTCTCGAACTCACGAGCCTCTAATAACAACCACCCTCTTTCCGTTCTCAAGAAATTGAGAAACCGGACA